>VUQH01033047.1:0-20865 GCA_015106775.1 Etroplus canarensis | reverse complement strand
TTAAAATAATGATGGATTGTCATTTCTCTATACTTAGCTGATTGGTTCTTGCCATAATATAAATTCTAACAGTTGTCAAATAGGGCTGTCAGCTGTGTACCAACCTGACTTCTGCACAACACAACTGATGGTCCCAACCCCATTAAGGCAAGAAATTCCACAAATGAACTTCGACAAGGCACACCTGTGAAGTGAAAATCATTTCAGGTGACTACCTCATGAAGCTCATCGAGAGAATGTGTGCAAAGCAGTAGTCAAAGCAAAGGGTGGTTATTTTGAAGAATCTAAAATATAAAACATGTTTTAAGTTATTTTGCACTTTTTTCTTCACTACATAATTCCATATGTGTTCATTCATAGTTTTGGTGGCTTCAGTGAGAATCTACAATGTAAATAGTCATGAAAATAAAGAAAAACCATTAAATGAGAAGGTGTGTCCAGACTTTTGACTGGTAGTGTATATTGCCATCCCTTGTAAGGTCAATATTCACCCCAGCCACTGCATGCCAACTCTGATGCAATTAAAAAAGTAATGTTTCATTTATTATGATAGATCGTGATATGTTCATCACCAAAAGAAATGTTCAGACTTTAGTTACCTATTGTCTATAATGCAGATACTACAGTATATTGCAGAAGATGATGGAAGTTTATGTTCTTCTTTTAGTTAACGCATTCAGCTGAAGGATAATGTGACCTTGAACGCTGGTTTCTCTATCACTTTATATAAATGAGTGAGAAACACTACTATCAGTGGCAGGGAAGAAAATAAGCATTACTGTTCATCGATGGACCAGGGAGATGAATATATTCTGCTCTCGCCACTCTTCAGAAGTATGTGTTAGATGGGAATGACAAGAGTCATTTTAAATGGAGATTGGATGGAGTTGCTTGTTATTACCGTGAGGACCAGTGGCCTCATCCAAAATGCCCTCAGGACTGTGTTGACAAAGCAACTGAGTGCTAGGCCTATCACTGAACATCTGAAGCAGTTGCTCAACTATTTCGACTTTGTTTAGTTGCAGGAAGATGATATTCTCAGAATAAAGCTTTTCTAATTTTTATCTCAGTCTGTCTTCATACTCCTGGGCACATTAATACAGAAGTCAATGCACAGGAAGCACTAAAAATGTGTGCAAGGCCTAGGTTTACAAAAAAATAAATAAATAGAGAGAAAATCCATTGAATACAAGTAGTATATTAAATTTTAATTAATCTATAAATTAGACGCATAGTGCAGCCAAGACCCAATAAACCACAGTAGCCACAAAAACCTTCAGTATACTTTTACGGTTAACAGTAATCAACTACAGTGCAATCACGTAACCTTTTGTCCTCTAGACAGACACATTGAGCTTATGGCCTGGGGCCATTTTATCCCAGAGGGATGTTGTTGACCATCCAAAACAAAGCATTAGCAGCATTAGCAATTTATCACCTTCCACCATTAGCTCTTTTCCCTGCCTCTATGTCTCCACTCCAGAAAAAGATAAGTAGGTCAGTAAGTTGTTTCTGAGAATACCTCAAGGTAAATCTTTGTCCAATTCCAAGTGTTAAACCAGTCATTATCCATCAGACACTTAATTTTTCTGTACAAAAATATAAGTGAAGAATCAAGTATCTAATGTATAAGTTAGGAAAGTACTGACAATGTATTTTACTTTTGTTCTGGATATTCTTCACTGTCTGTATTTATATTTTAAACAATTTTATTTATTTCATTTTTTATTCTATTTCAGCTATGTTAATTATACTTTTGTTATTTAAAAATCAAGTCAAAAGGTTGTAGTCATAGTAAAGTTGGGTATTTAGAGAACATTTTATGACATCAGAATTTTATATGAATTACCACTTTCATTTGTTTGTCTTAGAATGTAATATATGTCGGAAACAGAATCAAACAGAATCAGAATCTGTTATTAATTCCAGGGAGGAAATTGCTTAATATGTAATCAAAAAGTAAATATAAATCAAAATGAAAATGACATGAAGAAGACAAAAAACAACCATGATAAAAACAGATATTGAATAAAAGGAAAGAAGGTGCAAAATAATGAAAAGAAAGAAGGTGTAAAAATAAGTATCTGATCTCAAAACAACACCACTAAGCTACCATCTTTTACAGCTTCTTTTTTACAGTTTGATGACCCAAACACTGCAAGGCCTTATTCCAATTTATAAGCATGTTAATCTGAAAACAGGGTCAGGAATATACATGTCAACAAAACAGTGCATAGCCAATATAAATTACATCAAAATTTAAAGAGGACACTGTGCATTTTGGGAAGTAATATTATTATGAAACAAAAAATGCATATCATTTAAAATATTTTTAGTTTTTTCCTCCTGAAATACACATTTCACTAAATAGCCTACAGCTTCTCTGTTTCCCACATCAATATAGCAACTAGTGCACCTACAGGTTACGACTGTGTTTTGGATTAGAACTGCTTTATTTGAGTCTACAGGTGGGATCTCAAAAGAGACAGAGAGAAAAAAAACATGATTTGCCAAGCCAGTACACCAAAATACAGGTAGATCCTCATTAAAATGGGAGAGAAAAAAAATCGAATTGGCCACTTTTATGGATGGTTGGCTTCTTTGTACTTAACCATACAGTTCACATACTGTAGCCTCTGAGGTGAATCTGTCTCTTGAGTTAATCTAAGGAGTTAATAGAGCTACACTCATCCTCAAATAGAAATATGATTTTTTTTTTTTCCAAGTCTGAAAGTATGATTTGCCTAAGTTTTATCACCACGAGCTCAGTCTGGACATTAAGTTATTTTATCATGTTCTTATTTTTTCTCCTCTAAAAATAATCACTGAATGCTAAAAAACTTCAAGCAATAAGTTTCCTATAGATTTTCCTGTTGTGCTTTAAAACAAGAACAAAACAAAACACAGACCAGCACTGTACACAAGACAATTTGATAGTGTTAACTTTAACATGGAAAATTGTGAATCGATTTTTGAGCGTTTATGATATGTTTACAGATTCAGATGCATAATTCGGTATGGCATGAATCACCAAGGAACACACCAACTCAGTCAGTATCACTGAATTATTAAAGTCCAACCTGGCAGGGAACAGGTACAACAAGATACCATAAGCAAATACTCTACATAGCCTGAGATTATAACATTAGTAGTGGTACATTTAAACTCTTACTGCAGGCAAATTTGTAAGATTTTCCTATTAAAGGCATGCTATTTCTTTTCTTGCTCAAAATAGAGAACCATGACTCTTTTAAACAAGGGTCAACAGGCTGCCCACTGACACATCTCAGCATCTAATTGACTAGAGGAGTGGCCCCCATCACTTGACCTTCATACATTACATTACATTAAATTACATGACACTGTATTACAGCTGCGCTTGACATGGAGTCGATTGGTTACAACAGCCAGGAAAAAGCAATGAGTATATAAGAATTTGCTTTCCTGTTATACCAGGAAGAAGTACCAGCAGGAAGATTCATAGTCTGTATTGTTGTGAATGTTAATGTGATGGCTGGAATCATACAAAACTGCTTATTTTTTTCAAAAGTATGAGCAGTATGAGCAGTACATGCTGTGCAATCAAAAACCTGGGTGGGCTGGCCTGAGCCAAGTAAACTGTCCATGCTGAGTAATATGAGCAGCTGGCACAGACAGCCTCCATGGATGTACAAAACATGCTCATAAAAGCAGCACAACTACCACTGAGCACAACAGATTCCCTATGACACCTCACATTTCTTTCTTTGATATGCTGCTCACAGCTGCATGATAGAAAGAAAACCAACATCATGCAGTTAATATCACAGCTATCACATAATAAATCTCAATATTATGCATGCAGTGTTGATATTTCCATAATTCTAATTTGATTTTCAAGAGAAATGTTTTTCAGACAAGCAACCTACCTCGTTTGTCAAAATTCTGCTTAATACCATCCTCCTTGCACATCATATCTGGATGTCCTCCAATGCCAACATTAACTCCATAGTCGTCTATGACTGTCCCATCACAAAGCTTGTTGTGGATCTGGTTGGGTGTGGAGTTAAGTGAGTGTCCACCTGCATCCACTTCATCATCACAGTCGTAATCATCAAGTATTGGGGTCTCACGAATAGGCATTCCGATGACAGAGCTACCATGCTGGTGTGTGCTTCGGGAACCCCGGTAGCTGTCACGACCCTGCGGTCCAAGCAGAACAGAGGGAATGTAGTGGATCTCGTGTGTGGCCTCAGTACTGGCACTCTTTTGGGGGATGCGGCGACGCTTGCACCATCGATGTCGGGTATACAGCACAAGGGTGAAAAGGAGAATTAGGAGGAGGAGGGCAATGAGGCCTCCCTGAATAAAAGTAAAACAAACAAGAAAAAAGACTGAATGTGAGGAAAGTACACAAGGACAACAACTCTGAAGGACAGCAAATTCTGAGCACTGAAGATATTTCACCAGCACCCAGCAACACAAACAGTAAAATAAAAAAGAGGGCTTTATATCTTACAATAACAATTACAGTCACTGCCTCAGTGCTAGTTATATTAGGCTCAATGCCAATTAGTACAATTTGCCAGTTAATAAAGGAGGTCTGGCAATCAGCACTTTGATGTGGGAGTTCTCAATGCACCATGAGGCAGCTGACAGAGTTCTAAAAAAGACCAGCTCACTTGTGCCAGTCTTTAAAATAATGACAGCTTCAAAGGGATTTCTTCATGGAGAAAAAGCCATCTAATCAACAAGCATATGTTAACACAAATTTAATATACATCAACTGTTATTATGAATGTACTTCTAAATCTTTTTTTTCCCTCCAAGTATCTTTGTTCCATCTTCAGTCTTCATGAGACAGAACCTAACCTCCCCCCTTTAACAATCATGACATAAGCAAGTTAGTAAAAGATAGGAAGGAGACAAACACACAAACACACACACACATACACACACACAGTAAAAGCACTTAGATACATAATGAAGTCACTATATAGCACATTACTATTTTCTGTGCTTAAAATGAGCAATTTGTTTGTACATTATACCCTTTCTATAGTAAGACTTACAGTATGCACCTGCACACAGAATAGAGATGTTACAGCAGCTATAATGTGATAAATGAAAAAAACTACCATAGACTTAACTGCAGTTCTCAGCAATCAATCTGTGCAAGCATTCCTGTTGTTGTTTCCATCCTTCATGCAAATAAATATAAACAGCAGTTCAGCATAAATAATTTTCTTTGTGGCAGTGCTGCAACTGAGCTCTTACCTTATGAATGAACATACATACCAACACAAGAAGGTTATTAGCAAGTTTTGCCCTGTCTTTCTTTCCTTAGCCCTTATTACAGCCCTGTAAATTCACCAAGGAGCATCACATTTCTCCATGGTTCACTCAATATCTGACCACAGAAACATCTAACACCCTGCCATATGCAGTTGTTGGATGATAAAGTAAATCCATATGCATAGACAGAATGGTGAAAAGAACGGGAGGGCATGACTTATTCTTTGATTTTTCACACTGGCATCCAATAGGTGAGATGCAATATTGAATTCTGCAAGACATGGTTACCTAAGGGTGATATATTTGTAATGTCAGACAGAAAGCAAAGTCAGCACTTTTGCAAGTACATAAATAACAATGTGGCTGTATTTACAAAATTATATGTGCACATTCACACATACTTGCACAAATAAGAACGCAGCAAACCATATGGACATGCAGATGCACACGCACACGCACACGCAAAAAAATACACCACAACAGAATAATAAATAAAAACCACAAGGGTTCATTCATCATAACATTTAAAATTCCATCTTCATGACTGAAAACAAACCCCTTTCAAATTAGAACTCATGCACTGCTGAGTGTCCATAAATCAAATATGCTGAGAGGTAAGGCAGTAGAGAGGACTAGTATCATGGATGAACTTGTCCATTAATCTCCAAAAGGATGGCAGCTTTGCAGAAATGTATTCTCAAATTTCCCCTTAGCATTTTCTTCTAAAATACTACCATCTAAACAACAGAAAAAAAAGATAGTTCTGTACCACAACTGGAGTAGTAGTTGTTAAATCTAAAGAAATGTCCACATTTTGTGGAAATGTGGACATATCTGTCTATATTTTAGTTAAATCCACTGAAAAGAGTTCTGATTTTTATAATATGAATGTATAATCATGATAGATTTTTTTAAATCACAGCTGAAAAAAAAGGTTTGAGAACTGTGTGAAAAGATTACCTATCACATCATCTACAGAGGGATTGATGTATTTAGCAAAAAATCTACTATAGTTAAACTTAGGATATATGGTCAACCAAATGATTATGTGCTAATCTGAAAATATCTGGCGGAGCCTGCACCTTGTCTCTTTTCTGAAACCTGCCATGGCAAGTGCTGATGTCTCCTCTCATCCTCTGAATCTTTTCTGTGAAGGTTTTTCTTTATAATGTGCTAAAGGAGTTATTAAAAGTTTATTCATGCTACACTCTACCTCCTCTATTTAACACAAGGCCAGGGTGATAGCAAAAGAAAGCTTTTTGTTCAGATGATAAATTACAATGTAATTTGTTTGCTTGCAAGTCCGACCTCTGTTTCTATGCCTATCTGTACTTGTGTATACTAACGCATATCTTAACCGAGCAGTGAAACAGTGAACCCAAACAGCAAAAGCTCAGCCTGCGGAACCTTGCCGAGCACACTAACTTCCTGACAGTCTTCTGTGTAAAAGTATATGTAGGTTTATCCACAATGCACTTGTACAAACAGTAAAAAAATACTGCTCCCCTCTCAGCTTGTGAAGCTTTGGTCTTTGTTAATGGGATACCAACAAGCCAATGAAAATGACAGAAACTATGGATTCCACTGGTTCATAGCCAATGCATTTCTGAGATGTAAGCAGACAGAAGGTTTTCACATTTGTATTCTTTAATCGATATATATTGCTGGATTTCACTGGACAAGTACCATTTTCTTTGATTGTACCGACTGCACGCATTTGTTCGAATGCAGGCAAAATTATAGTAAAGACTAAAAAGCAACATCAATGATTTTATTTTTCAAACAGTTTTCTCTACCTCCCTAATTTGTTTCTCAAAAATTTCCTTCATCATATCATTTCATAGTGTTTTCTTCAGCACTTCCAACTGTTCTCACTTTTTCTCTCTCTTGTTTGATTACTATATGTCTCTCAGTTTCCATTCACCCTCATGTTTGATCACATTTTCTCCTCCACTCTTCACTACAACAGCCATATAAATTCATAGTGACAGATGTAGCCATGAGGGAAAATGGGTTTTGTGTTCATCTTCAGACCCTACAAATCCCTGCTGCTTTAGTCCTAAATGACTTTACAGGAAGGAGAGTGGCTGGAAGCCCCATAATTCCACCCTTTTCTGACATTTTACTGCAGTTCATGATTATTTCCCTTACTTTGGATTTCTTTTACCTATTACTCCTAAATTACTTTGTGTGATATTCTTTCCTTTCACCTTTTAATTTTCTCTGTAACATATCCCTTTTGCTTTTTATTAGTCTTTTTGCTGTTGCCCCACTTTTTTCCCCTTTCATTCCCTAACCTCCCATTGCCCTCTTTCTCTCTCCTCTCTACCAGCTACTAGATCATGTTGCCTCTTTCCTTTCATGTTCCCCTGTCAAGCTTGATTACCACCATTCCATTCTTTCTCACTTACTTCTTATTCTCTTTCTTCAGCCCCCCAAATGGAATATAGTTACAGACACCAGCACTGAATTATTCAGCAATTTTACAAACCTTTTTTTCCAACATAGATACTAACAAATTTACCCAGACTAAACAATTTCACATAGAATTTGCCATAAACATCTTCAGAGAAAGAAGTACAGAATCAGCTTTTTTTTTTTTACATTATTAGGAGTCATATAAAATATCTACATTTCGCTTTTAATAGGGCTCTTTACAGATTTTATGCAGCAGATTCTCCATCTAATGCATAAAAAGAAACAAAAACATTAACCTGCAATACGTTGCAAACATACAACACTCGGCAAATAAAAATGCTTAGGTAATAATGTCAATAGATAAAAATACTAAGTTAATCAAACTTTCTTAAGAAAAAATGAATGGTAGTTCAAAACACTAGCTGCAACAACACTGGTCAGAACACAGTTGAAATTTTTGGCAAGCTAAAGCGATTATGTGATACCCTCTATTGCAACTGATGTTAATGAAAACTATTAACTTTTTTAACTTCTCTAACATATGACATGATTATTAAATGGACTAAGGCACTAAAACAGGGAAAAAACAACTCCATTTCACAAACTATTTCCATCTGAATTGCCTCAGACCTCCAAGTGCTAACCATGAAAGTGAAAAAATCTGCTAATTTATCATAATGTTATGGGTACTGATTTCCTTGCAAAGAACTGGAGCTCAATGAACTCTACCCTGAGCAATAAAAATGTGTATATTCTGTTACACTAAACCGGTCGAGAAATCTGCACATAATAGTGTAATTTTGCTTAGTTACTAAATGACTTGCAACTTGTTCAAAAGAAATTGAGGAAACATATGCAGTTAACAGTCCTATACAATAACATTCAAAAAGTACAAGCAAAAGCAATCAAAAAATAGTATATGAAGAAACAACAAAAGCAATATTGAGTTGAATATTGATTAGGAAAAGAAAGAGGAAATGATAAAACATGGGCAGAAGAATGAATGGAACAAAAAAGATTGTACAATAAGCCCGGTGACATGAAGTTAATTCCTTTTTTTAATAAACTGGACATTTAGGTATGTCTTAGAGGGGTTATTTTCACCATTTTGATACCTGCCAATCCCCCCCTTTTTTAACAAAAAGGAAAGTGATCATAGATGACCGGCAATACACTAAACTTATCTGGGACATCAATATATTGAGGTCCCACAGTACTATGGTTAATCTTAATACAAGAATAAATTATATTCTCCCCTTTCATTATGACCTGATATAATTAACAAACCAAATGCAACATCATTTTAACACTATTATGTGTTACCAAAGTAATTTCCTCTTCAGCCATGAAATTATATTTTTACTCAGTGATATGTACAATATATTTACCTTTATTACCTGAGAAGAGAATACACAAAATGGTTTCTTCATATGTACTCATGAGAGGTCTTTTTAATATATCCTGCTAGTTTGATCCATTGGGTTTCCATGCAAATTATTTTGGAAATATTTACGTCACTAATGTAAAGTAAGCACTGGCATATTTACACCAATCAGGCATAACATCGTGACCACTGACAGGCGAAGTGAATAACAATGAACTCTTCATCATGATTACTATTAGTTAACTTTTGAGCATGTATGCAAGATATACAGTGGCCTTCTGTGAATTTTATCAGAAAAAGGAGGCACATGGATATGGTATGATATGAGAGTGTCTGGAGGGAGAAAGAAAGTAACCTGTTTTCTGCCTCAATAGGTTACTTTGTTTGTGTGAGTGGTATTTTATTATGATTACTCTGAATCAGACTAATGGGTTAAATATCAATGACACCACAACACTGTGTCATCTGGGGTGAAGTTAGTGGTTTTTGTTTTCTTTTTGTCACTTGATTCTTCCATGAGAGCAACATAATGGCTCTGGTAAAATACTTAAAAAGAGCTGTGTGATAGGAAGTAAAGAGAGATGAAAAATGCTCTTAATATAGTATTTGGGTTTAGGTTTTAGAAGCCATTTTCTTCACTCCTACTCTCTAAACTATGGCCAAATTCACAATATGGCCCATAAACTATAGGGAAACACTAACAAACTGGACATATTTCCCAAGCAGCTGCTCTGCACCTTGGAAATTCAGATGTTTGTAACTGCAATTTTGTCTGAAAAACTATAAATGATCAATGCACTAGTATTTATATAGCACTATTGTACTCTAACTGAGCACTCAAAGCACTTTTTACTACAAGCTTCATTCACAGAGCACATTATTCTATACCTTTAAGTACATTTAATGATCATAAACACATTCACGCTGATGGATGCATCACGAGGAATTTGGGGTTTAGTTTCTTGCCAGAGACACTTTGGCATGTGAACAGGAGCAGCTGGAGACTGAACCACCAACCTTCTGATTAGAAGACAACCCACTCTACCTCCTGAGCCACAGCATTCACATACTGTATATTAAAAACCAAGATTGTGCTGAGAATTTGGCTGTAATTACAAGTAAATATCTTGCTCAGAAAGAAAGAAGCCATGGAATGTCTCGTTCAGGTCTGTATTGGCTGCCATGTAGTCACAGGCAATACACTGAATGAGTTGCGCAGCTCCAATTGGCTGCTTCATTTGGTTACTCACTGACCTCTTCCTTAAAGGGGCAAGTGCAGCAGCTGTTCCAGTTTGATTTACTGTTAGAAATGGGGCTCTGAATGAGGCGTATACAGACTATATATATGTATATAAGAATAGTATCTGGGTATAAACCTGAAATATACAATCTTGGGAACATTTGAGACTAAAATTAATATGTGTTAAAGTGACAGAACACAGGGCCTGTAAGTCTGTAATTGAGTCAGTCAGTACTTTCTTAATTGTTATTACTCTCCTTCCAGCCTTATAATATTAATAATTTATTCCAATAAGCCAGTGCAAAGTCTTTCACCTGTGAGAGTCAGTTCAGGAGTTTTTTCTATTATGTTAAATGAAATGCCCTTTAATAGATTAAAACTCACTATCATGCAGGTCCCTTGCACTGGAAAGAAAGAGATTAACTCGTAGTACCACTATGTACTTGAATCCAAATCCTGGTCTGCTGCACAAACAAGAATGATCTAAGTTGAGTGTACAACTTCAAGATGTATCCGAAAGTTACGGAGAAAGTAACAAAGGTCTGACTGATACAGTATATAACTTTATAAAAACACAAACTCATGGAGCCCCTGTGGCATGTTTGCTGGACAGATGGCTGGCATAGACAAAGATACAGTATGATTAACATTGTTTTAACAATTTTAAATCTATTAATGGCTTTTTTAAAAAACATAAGTGTATGAACTGAATTTTAGTGGTTCATACAATTTGTTGTTATAAACTGTCCAACAAACACAGAACAAGAACAAAACAAAAAACAGCAGACAAACAGGAAAAAAAGTAAAATTAAACACTTTTGTTTACATTTCATAACCACGTAAGACAGATGAAAATCCACACAGACGGCAACAAAAATGTCAATCAACAAAGAAAGCAGACAAAACTATATTCAGCAGAGACAAGGGCGCTTGAATAGGTTAACAGTATAGCTATTTGGTTAGAGACAATATGACTACTTTGAGTAGAGGACAACTGAGGGGTTAAGAACCCCAATGCAAGACCTCATTAAGCTTGATTGAAGCTATTGTGTATTAAATATATTTAATCACTGGCTAATTGCAGACAACAGCGCTAATGAAAGGAACAGCAATATGCCTGGTTGCAGTTTTGTCATGCTTTAAAATAAACCATACAGTGATGTCATAGATTACTTTTTGTTTAATTTGAGCTGTCAGTCTTTTTAAGAGTGATTACGGAAATAGATGAGGCAGTGTTATCAAATAGCTAAGAAATCAGACTGCTTGCCAAGCTATTTCCAATGTAATTTCCTCTTCAGCCATGAAATTATATTTTTACTCAGTGATATGTACAATATATTTACCTTTATTACTTGAGGAGAGAATACACAAAATGGTTCTTCATATGTACTCATGAGAGGTCTTTTTAATAGATCCTATTTTGATCCATTGGGTTTCCATGCAAATTATTTTAGAAGTATTTCCTAACGTAAAGTAAGCATTGGCATATTTACACCAATCAGGCTTAACATTGTGACCACTGACAGGCGAAGTGAATAACAATGAACTCTTCATCATGGCACCTGTTAGTGGGTGTGCTGTATTAGGCAACGAGTGAACAGTTTGTCCTCAAAGATGTGTTAGAAGCAGGAAAAATGGGCAAGCATAAGGATTTGAGTGAGTTTGACAAGGGCCAAATTGTGATGGCTAGACAACTGAGTCAGAGAATCTCCAAAACTGCAGCTCTTGTGGGGTGCTCCCGGTCTGCAGTGGTCAGTATCTATCAAAATATCCAAGGAAGGAACAGTGGTGAACCGGTGGAATCCATGCCTTGATGCATCAGGGCGACAAAAGGGTGACCAATATGAGATTAGGGAGGTGGTCATACTGTTATGCTCGATCAATGTACACTAAAGTATGCAGAGAGACATCAAAGAATGTAGCAACATTTTAAGTTACATTTTTTATGTATTTTAATCCTGTTGTTCTATCTAATCTCCATAAAATTCATGTGACTCTCATTGTGATGGCATTGCTTCTGTTAAGGACCAAAATAGCTCTGTATCCATGGATATCTTAGATGTGTCACTTGTCTTTGGCCCATTTATTAGAAAAGTAATCCACAACAGAAGATGTCTAACCAGATGCTTAACTGCATTCCATACTATAAATAAATAAATAATGAGCACCATTTACTCATTTTAAGAAAAATGAACTGTAAAATATATCTTTGCAAATAGTAATTTCTATTAACTACAAAAACATGCATTTAATGTATCTGGTTAGTTTAGATCTTGGTCTGTGCACTTGGTTCAATAGCTCCTATAGAGCATTAAGATGTGAAAGATCTTTACTTTTATGCATACTTGACAACTATAACTCCCTAATGATCCTAATAAGCTTCTTTATGCAGCAAAACAACATGACACAGAGCCAACGCATCCAACACATGCTCTGCGGTTTAGCCACCATCTGTGCATAGTGGAGGCAGTGGCTCACTGAACCCCAGTAATCAGCCACCTCCTGCTCTAAAAGAAGGGTGGACTACAACAATCTTTAGCGCATGCTTAATAAATACACACAAGTTAAATCAGTATAAACCAAGCTGTGAATGAAATTAAAGCTTTAATACAATCAAACAACATATATACATTGCCTAACATATGACATACAAGAAAGGGCAGGATCCTCAAGCTATCACAGCCAAGTGCACACAAATACAGGCATGTCTAAACACAGTAATACATTTGGGCTGGCTTCAATGGGCTGTTTTTGTGTTCATACCATTGTCTTTCAGGTAAAGTCTTTCAAGCCAGAACATCATTTCCCTCTAAAGTTCAATCTTTTTTTTTTCCTGTCACCACCTTTTATTTGTCAACCGCCTCTCTGTGCAGTATCTGTTCCTCCAATATCCTTCTCTCCCAGCAGGAAGTTAAAGTGACATGTGCCCTAGCATCTGTTCTCCATTCTCTATGTCCAAGTAGAAGTTGCAGCATGAATGATCAGGCTCGCCTCCTTGGTTAATGTTTCCATTATTTACCTTGGAGAAAACAGGTTTCATGAGGAATACTACAGGTTTATCTTGTATACCTGGTAAAGACAAAGCACAGCAGGCTTGTTTGATGAATTATATGGTAAAATGCCCATTTATTGCATTATAATGAATGTAAAAGCTGACTGTGGGATTCATTTATTCATTCAATGACTAATTCATTCCTGTACTTAAGATGGCTACGTGAGTGTTTTTGTAAGGTTTGATGTTCAGCACTATCTACAAATATAAAGAACCAGGGTCATTTGGCAGACCCTCAACACTGCATAAGTGTGCAGGTTATTTGGCATTAAGACTGTGTGCTGTCACAGCCTTGTTCAGTTACTGAGAAATATTTTTAAAAATTATGTTTTTTTCAAAGGGTTATGTAAAAGTATGTTATAACTCAAATGGAAAGGTAAAGTTTTTTTTATGTAAGTGAAAAATCTACTCTGAAGTGAAAATAATTTCCAGTCCATTCCACAGTTCCAGCCACGTAAATCACTAGAGAAATTACAGTGACCAAAAGTCCCTACCTAATCATAAAATCTGATTATGCTGTGATTGAAAACTGAATTAAAATCATCTACAGCTTAACTGGAAAGCACCAGGTTGGCTTTCCATTTTGTTCCTCTCGCCATGGGAACTAATACACGTTTCCATCAGTTTCTCCCCACCCCTTTTTACATCATCTTAGATCCAATCCCTTCATTACTCCGCCTCTCTGTCTTCGCCCTTAACATGCCACAGAGCTCCATCACACAGAGGGAAAAGATTTGAGGGTCAATAATGCTGCCTAGAGCCCTAGCTTTGTGAATTATAACAGTGAATTAAGAATGATTTGTGCTTTCCGCCCACTGAGTAACTTTCACCTGTTCTTCCTTTAGTGCCCTACACAACTTGCTCTCTCAGCCTGATGAACAATAAGTCATCACAACTTGCTCTTTCAGCCAGATGGGCAGTATGTCTTTTTCAGGGTCTTTTACTAAATGTGACGGTCTGCATCAACGCCACAGAGTGCACAGATAAATGACATATCAGTTCTGCATCGGGGGGTGAGGATAGTGGTGGTGGTGGTGGGGTATTTACAAAAAAGTTATTCATGCATGTCACACTGACATCAACCATTGATTTTAGCATCTGCATTTTGAAACTTTTAAAATTCTACATTAGAATGTTCTGACTGCTGCATTTTTTTTTTTTTTTTTGAGCCAGAAGCTACCTTGTATGGATGAAAGGGGGTGCGTGTTAATTTATCAGTTACTTCTAGCAAGTTTGGTTAGCAAGCTGCATTCACAAATTGTATGAGTTCAACACACAGACACACCTACTGGCTAATTACTGTCAAAACTGAAGCACAAACTTCTGACACAGCAAGCCCTAATATTAATCAGATAATCACCAATAAATTCTCCAGAACACAACAATAGCACACCCACACACATAGTGAAGATGTCCAGTTTAATGAATCCCAGTACTACATGATGTCTAGCAAACTCTAAGCGGGGACTATATCCAAAACCTTTTTTATGTTTTTTTTGTTTTATAATTTTTTTTAAAGGCTTTAAATATGATTTTTAATGCTGTAAAGTTGGCGGGCCATTTTAACACAGGAGTCTATGGGTATCGACTCCCTTTTGAAAGAAACTTGAAGTGGCACCTAGAGGAACTGCAGCTTTGTCACTTCTGTGTTGGCTTAATTTGTCAGTTCTGGAGGTTACCCATTCATATGTATCAAGGCTTTTCAATCCCTTTTTAATGTATCAACAATGGCTTTTGGCTGAATTACTCTGTGAATTCCAAAATAAGCAAAGCAGAGCAGACTATATGAAATCCCTTCAATTGGAGGGCTAAAATGACTGGAAAAAAAAGGATGAAAAGCCATCAACGTGGTGGCAAAAAAACAAAATCAAATGATTGACTGTACACATATTCTATTCATGAGATCACCCAAAAAAATTTTGCACTGTAAAATTACACATGTTGAAATATTTCTACATTTAGATAATAGCTAGTATTTCACTACCACTGTAATAGAGCCTGGGTCTATTTCTCTGCATAATAACATCCTGTGATGCTCACTGTTTGCATGGTAACCAAATATAATTGCCTGATGACCATGCACCACTGCTTGCTCATTACTGTGGGAAATTAGTACTTCAGGAAAAAAGTGACTACAGTGCGCCCCCACTTCCAAATATCGACCTCACCCAACCACACTATATCATGGCTCTTTCATTTGCTGTAACATTTCAAAGAAAAATTTGATTAGAAAGGTATTGCCAATATTTGCAGTGGTGTTACATGGGGCGAGGCTTGGGTAAAGCTGTTGATATCAAGGTAGAGAGAGAGTCTGAACAATAAGACTCTTGGGGTGACTTTGACAAAAAGCAAAGGCTGTGAAGTCAGAGTATCAGAGAATGGATTCTTGCTTTTGTACAGATGCAGGAATTAGAGTGCCAACAATGGTGCATATTTGTAAAGAGCAGCATGTGTCAAAATAATCATGAACACACATTTTTTTTCCTTTTCTTGGAGGGCCATATAGTTTTATTTCCCAGAGCTTACAAGAATTATATTGTTTTTGCAGTGACATCTTCAGATGCAACTGTGTGGTATTTAACAGAATAAAGTGCAAGGCTAAACCTGAAAACTAAACGACTTCACTTGCTGTTAGAAAAAGACATTCTTGCCGTGAAAGCTGGTGGGTGCAATGAAGCTATGTGTGATTATAGATGCTTTTATATGTTAGTGTGTTTGAGCCTGTTTACTTGTATCAGAAGCACCTGGGGCCTCAGCCCTTGTTATATTCCCTGTCGTTTCGCTTGAAGTGAGGCCTTTATTTGTATCTGCAGCTGTCGGCCAAGTGTTACCACAACAGCTTGTGCGAGTAGACCTGTCAGCGAGCGCCAGCAGCTGAAGGGGAAGGTAGCCTTTGTCCATTTGTGCCAGATGGAATCAAAAACTCACTTTCGCCCCCCCTCTCAAAACACCCTATTGCTGGTCTCTTCCCTTGCTCCAGATATCACAGCAATGTCCCTTCAGTTCAATGGCATGTCCACAAAGAATATTTCACGTTCTACAAAAAGTGCATTTTGATACTTGCTTACACATAACTCTGGGGTTAAAATAAGAGCATCTATAAGGCATAGCTTGTCTTTAAATTTGAGAAAAATGCAAATGCACTATCCTGCAGGGAAAATAATGATTGAGGTTTCCTATGGAATGCTAATAGATGACAGAGGTCTTAATATCACTTCCCAATCCAATTCAAATAGCACAGATGTTTCAAATTGGTGCTTGAGTCATTAATGGCTCCTAGCAAAACACAGTTGCTATTATTAGCACCGAGAGAGGGAAAAAGAACAGCTCAGATATATATTAAGGGGAAATTTTTCAGATACACTGTATTTGAGGGAAAAGTAAAAGAACAGTAAGAATTGGGGTTAATCAAGAGATTAATCAAGAGATTAATCCCACATAAGAGAAATCTTGCCAGTTTAAGGTAAAAGGTTGGTGGTGTTATCTTTAGCAATCTTATATGTGAACTGAGGTAATGCAGTGAGTTAATGCTCATTTCCAGAAGTACTCTTATTTGAAGAGATGCAACGATATTCTATATAAAGGCACGCTTCAACCAAAGAAACTTATTTGCAGCAGCGACTGTCCTTTTGCTTTAGACTCTTTTGTTTTGCTTAGTTTTATGATGGTTGTAGCTCAGGGGGCAGTACAGACATTTCACAAATCTGGAGGTCATTGGGTTGATCCTTAACTCCCTGAAAGTGTCTCTGAGCAAGGTACTGAGCCCTAAAAACTTCAAAACTTCTGTGGGTTGTAGTGTAAAATACTGAGTGAATATTTGCACTTGTGCTACATAAATGTAACAGTAGTCCATTCCACTTACAGAAAAAGAGGCACATTTGAAAATACTAGACATTGTCCCTGCTGCAAACAGATTATTCATAAAGTATTCCATTAATTGTTCTCTTCATTGCACTGACATTTTCAGGTTTAATGGTCCAAACAACTTCTATACTGATTTTATTTCTGATTAAATCTTCTATTTCCTTTGGGCCTTGCTCTTGGTCTCCCTGTGCCACACTGTTTAAAAAATCCTGAAAACGCTCTTGTATAAATGGAAATGAAATTGTCACCATCTATATGTGCAGACCCTCTTCACATATAAGCAAGCAACTGTGCATTTATTCACATTATCCCTTTCAAATTACAACAGGAAAGCATCTCTATATCCATACACATGACCATTCAAGAGCACATACATGGACAAGGTTATTCAATAATCCTTTCTCTTCTACACCACACTTTTCTTTTGTCCCCTAAAAACTCCAGGTCTCCATCAGTTACTGTTACCCAGGCAACAGACAGAGAGGAGGTGAATGAATAGTCAGAAGAAAAAGGAAAAAAACCAAAGATGGGGAGATGCATCCACCGTAGTTTTGTCTCTCCATAGTTAAAAGTGTAAACAGTGTCCTTCCTCTTTTGCATGCACTATAACCACGAATGTGGAGAAAACTAATTTGCTTTGGTTACAACCCTTGCCCAACCAAACAAGTGCTCTATTACAAAACTTGTTGTTTTAAAGCTACACTTACTGTGTGCGCATTTGTGTGAAAGGGGGATAGCCAAATATTATATACATGATGGGTATTAGTGCTAGAGCACATATTTGTGTCTGGGAATGTTCTCTAAATATAGATAGAAAATCCAATAGGCGTTTGTGTACATACATACAGGGCATTTTTTTCTTTGAACCTGCAACAATAAAAACTCCCATACAGCCAAATACTACAGAGCTTGCTACTGTATGAACTAATGTTTTAAAACAGCTTTACAGTTCTCAGTCAAAAAATTAAGCCAGATACAATTCAAATAAAGAAGGTCCTGGGTCTATGTCTACGGGGGATTCTTACCACAGTAAGTGCATCATTTCCAGATATACAGCTGAGAAAAAAATAAGTACACCCCATGACTCTGCAGCTTGTGGAACCAACTTTAGCAGCGGTTGAAGTCTGGACTTTGACTGGGCCACCACCACATCTTCTCCTTTTCAGTCATTCTGTTGCAGATTTGCTGGTGTGTGTGGAATCATTGTCCTGTTGTATGACCCAGTTTGGGCCAAACTTAAGCAGTTTGTGCCCAGGTCCTGTGTCAGCCACACCAAAACCAAAGCTTTCATAAACACTAAATAAATCTAGACCCAACACCAAAAAAGCTATTCAGCCCAGCTGAATGTCTAATAGACACATGTGCACTATAAATGAGATGGTGCTGCTTGAGAAAAAGTGCGAAAACTAGGCCTTGCCTATAATATTCAGCAGAGTCACAGTGCCAACAGAGTAGGAGCTCTGACCATGAAAGCTCAATATGCCACCAGTCAAGGAACGTAAGAGGAGCAGATAAATAATTATCAAATGCAAATACAAGTTATTTTACAGCTACAAGCTGGCTGTAAATTTATGTTTGATAGTGTAGAATATTTGATACCTACTGGGTGTCCTCCAAGCTGTAAAACTGGTACAAATGCTAAATGAACAATCTCCGAGCAGCTATTTCTCTCTTCTACTGCATGTCTTTTCATTTTTTTTCCTATAGATGGTGAAAGGTGTTATAACTAGGGCTGAAGTGCTATCCATATGGAGTCTGTTCATGTGAGTAATAAAGTATAATATGCTAAGCTTCTAACATCCAGATGGCTATGAATCAGTGTGCACTGGGTTATTGCCAAAGCATATGCAAATAACACCTTCACGAATATTAACTCATAACAAGACTTTTTTTCACAATGTGAATATACTGTACAATGCACCTACATACATATTATTTTGTGGCGGTACAGCTACATAGTTTAGAATGCATGAAAAAAAACCCCCAGAAAACAATTAATTCCTTTTTACACTCATGTCACAACCAATGCCTGGACCCAAGCCACGATAACAGTGGCACAGTCCTTGAAGCAGCACCAGAGCACCTGATCTTGTGTTTAGTGCCCTGCTGAAATCGAGGAACAGAGCAGCTATGAATGAGAACGTGTGGGAATAATGCCAGGAAGCTTTCATGAAATGCTGCTTGTACCATTCACTCCCCTATGGATACAAGTAAGAGAGAGTCGGGATCAAGCAGAACATATAAAGAACACCTTGACTTTTGCACATATGGTGTCACTAGCTGCAAAAGATTATAGTGAATAATACGATTCCTGTCCTCCTCATGGCCTAATTAAAGGACATGAGATTTTTTACAGTTAGTACCACCATTCTTATATTCATGCTCAGAGTGTGGGGACATTCATGCACATTACTGTAAAAAAACATGCAAAAGTATAGTTGCAATTAAGTTCCTGTGAATATTAGGGGAAAAAGTACCCCCTTTAAAGATCTGGGGTTGAGTATATATGAGTTTGTCTTAGTATCTCAACTTTTTTACTTGCTCTCTCCTTCACAAACACAAATGCACTTAAACGGTGCTGTACATGATAAATGTTATAATAATAATAGTAATAATAGTGATTTTTGATGTGTGCATTTCTCCTGTGCAGCCCCTATATATTAACATACTGGCTGCCTATTGGCACACAGCCATCAAAACTTCAAGAACCCCTGTTTTAATGCATACAGGGACATACAGTACAGGGTAAAACTGTTTCAGGTGAGAGGACAGTCAGTCTTTCAAAAAGACGCCATGACTTCCAGCAGGACCAGGAACTATGCCTGGAATAGGAACAATGAGACCCAGTCTCAATGTGCAACTAGACATATTTAGTGTCCCAGTGGATGAGTGGGTCACCCCAATGTGACTGCATGTTGGAGAAAGGATAGAACACTAACAGTTCTTTTTTTATGTGTACTACTTATAGCAGCAATACACTGTCATGTGGTGAGTTTTTACTGAACATCTATGGTAGTCAAGGGTTGTCTATTACAAAAATCATAGACTTCAAGCTTGATTTTTATTTCCATTTAACTCCAAACTTCAAACTGAGGAGAACATTTCCAGCAGAGAAAGCTTAAGCGTAAAATCATTTTATATACACTGTTTCCTACACATAAGTTTAATAATTGGGCAGGATGCCCAGGTATAGACCAATTATTATAAGAAGCCTAGGGGAGATTGGGGAGGTCCTAAAATTATAAATAAGGCATTTGGCTAAAGGGATAAGAAATTCTGCAGTGAAGGAAGCTCAAGGCCACTCCTCATGGCAGTATTGACTGGGGACGTGGGTGAGTGTAATGTGAAGTTGGGAACACTAGTGTGCACTTGTTTTGGCAACTGCAATTGCAAAGTAGCCAAAGATAATTTTGAAAGCTAAATGTCTGTCAGGCTACAACTCCACACTGTTTGAATGCCAATATGCCAAATCCGCTCAGTACTTGCAAAAAAACCAGCCACAGGGACCCACAAGCCAGTGTAGTCCTAGTGCCAGTCCCAAGCCCGGGTAAATGGTGAGGGTTGCGCCAGGAAGGGCATCCGGCGTAAAAACTTTGCCAAATCAGATATGCAGATTCATAACATGATTTCCAT
>VUQH01033043.1:117021-160845 GCA_015106775.1 Etroplus canarensis | reverse complement strand
TGATTTTCAGTCCAGTTCTTGTGTCATTTGGCATACCTCAGCCTTTTCTCCCTGTTTCCCTTTCTTAAGAATGGCTTCTTGACAGCCACTCGTGTATTGAGATATTCTGATATTCTGATGAGGTTTTGGCGATCAGTAGATGGGTCAACTGAAGAGCCAGATGAGGGGTGGCTTGAGACTTTTGCACAGTACTGTAGGTCCCAAATTAATTTTCATTTATTTAAATGGCAGAGCTTCAAAATGCAGTTTTAATCTCTTAAAAATAAATAGGGGAGAATTATTGAGAGGCATTTACAGTTCTTTTTTTATACCCCAAATATTTATAAAAATACAATAAAACACAAAAAGCCATTTTCTACTTCTGATACAACTCTAGTATATCACAGTAGACTTTTTCCATCCGTCTAGCTTCTTAACCGCTTGTCCAATTCAAGGTTGGTTGGAGCCTAGCCCAGTAGTCATAGGGCGAGAGGCAGGGTACATCCTGGAGTGGTCACCAGTCTATCACAGGGCTAACACAGAGAGACAGATAACTATTAATGCTCACACTCACACCTACGCTCAATTTGGAGTCACCAGTCAACATCACATGCAGGTATTTTGACTGTGGGACCCAGAATACCAGGAGAGAACCCACACAAGCACAGCGAGAACATGCCAACTCCACACAGAAAGGTCCCAGCCGGTTGGTGGACTTGAACCCAAAACTTCTCACTGTGAGTGCTAACCACTGCCAAAGTCTAATTTATTAAAATAAATTAGTAAAATTAAACTCAATATACTAATTTTGACTTATACTAGCCATTACACTAATGCCTAACAGTGTTAGGAGCAACACGAAGGTTCTCATATATCCATATATGAGCAGCCATATTTAGTACAGATACTCTGTGTGTGGTCAATGTTATTAGTCCTTTTGACCTTTCATTTGATTAGCATTGACTGTAAAGTGCTGCTTAAAACAGATATGTCAGTCAAGCTGTATGTGAGCACCTCTGGGGCTATCAGTGTGAAATTCTGCCTCCGTCTAAATCAGCTACTTCTTAGCTGCAATTAATTGCCTTAAAGCTGCAGTCTTCTAACTGGAAGAATCTGCTCTCTATCACCGTCTATAGAACAAAAGCATTTACAAGTGTCTTCATTAGAAAGATGCATATCGATGGCCCACTGGTTGGACAAACAACAACTGTAAGATGACCAGCCGCAGCCTATTAGAAAGCGTCCCCAGGGATGGATGAGAAGTGGTTTAAATAAGGCAGACATCCCAGAAAAGTGGCTGAAACGTGTCAGCCACAGACACCCTGTGACATTCAGTTTATTTAAAGGAAGTGAGGTCTGTTTTTGCATGTTTTAGCTCCACCATAAATACTTAATATTTTGCAGTGTTATTTTTTTCCCAAGCATAACAGGACTGCATTTTCCCTTTTTCCACTGCTTTTAGTTTACGACAGTATGGTATGAATAGGAATGAAGAAAACGCATTCATCAATCTTAAAAGCTGTTTGAACCATTTGGAAAATGGTCAGCTGCAGCTGCTTGCATGATTTCTCATAAATGGGCCGAAAAATGCAAAAACACCTCCACAGTTGTTTTAAATCAATCATTCTGCTTCCCCAATAATCGGCGTCTCTTTCATCCCTAAGGAATAGGTCACATCAAACTTATAAAGCATTGAGTGTATATGTCCCTACAGCAAACACATAGGATGATTTCGTACCAGATTAATTGGCTGGCACGTAGTAAATAATTTGACATCTTCATCAAGAGTAATCATTTAATACTCAGCCTCGTCCTGATGCTATAAGCAGACATGGCCAGATGTTGCCAGTGAACTGTTTTGCAGCTGGGGAAGCTTGAGAGAGAATATTCACCACAATGTCATTGTGCATGTTTCACCCTGAGAGTGGTGGAATTGTGTACTCTGGGGGATGCTGGCCTACTTTGGCATCTATACTCCCTTTTGCCTGTAGAAAGTCAGGCACAGGCACGCACACACATAGCTGACTAGTGTCAAACAAAGAAACTAGTAGTGTTCCTGCTGAGTTTCACTTTTAATAATCACAACACACATGGACACAGATACACTTACCACTTAAGCTAAGAGGCTGCAATAGAAGCTGAGCGGTGCCCTTTGTTGTCTCTCTTTGTATGTCAGCACATACCAAACTGTCTGCCACCTTGCTGTTGAACAGAATGTGGAATATTTCTGGACAAGTGTCATGGCAGCGAGATTTAAAAAAAACGTCAGTGATAGAATGCAACATAAGGAGTGCTAAGGATGTGTGCCTGTGTGTGGGTGGCTTCTTGTTTATTTGTGTACTTGTATATGTGCTTTCCTCTGATCCTTTTGTTCGTGAATGTTGCTACAAAGTCCTGCAAGATTAATAAAAAGTTCCATCATGGGTGCTGTCATTGAGTCGGAAAATAAGTAGAACGCATCCTTGTCATTGTTTTGGTAACATCATCTAGCAAAGGAAAAGCAGAGTCCCAAAAACTCTGGCCATGCCTGAGCAGCACATTAATCATGTGTTTCTGTGCGTGTAAAAATGCTCGAGGAAGAATTTTATATTCATTCCACTTAATACTACCCCGTGGAATCGGAAGTATCGCTGTTATAATGGATGATGGCTCAAGAAACAAATTTAGAGGATGAAAAGCGTGAAGTCTGATGCTTGTTTTTACGGTCAGATACAAGTGCGTACATCAAGCACGGAAGCAGATATCATCCTGCTGGGCAGGGGCATGGAGGGGTTGGTGTGTAATGAGGGCTGGATGAGACAGCGGGGCAGATGTGTGCCTGCCACATCTGTTCAGTGTGTCTGCATTAGTAGGTTTTTGTATCCGACAGAACAATGCCAGAAAAGTGACTGTTCTGCCAATGAGCGGTGCATCTCGCCTGTTCATGCAGGTCTGCATTCTCTTGCAGGCCTTAAACAAAGTTAAACTGAAGCCAACATGCACCCTCTCTCTCACATGTTCAGGTACCAGCATTAATATTCTCAGGTTAGCTGTGTCTAACCAAACAAGAGTATTAAACTCTGACGTCAGTCTCACTGTTCCCGTACCCGATCCACTTAATTAATCTTCTAGTGCCAGGGCACTGACTCCATACGCCAAGGCATCCCTGGATTTGCCTAATTTGCTTAATTAATTAAACAAATGATTTATTTGAGCTCATATTTCAAAGCGGCAGAAAGTTCTTTGTAGAGCTTACTGAGGCATGTACTGTTGTGACTCTGAGATGTCTCTTGGAGCAATGCAAGTAAGTGGGCTTTGGAGTGGGTGGATGTCAATCATTCATTCAGCATAATGTACATGCATATACAGCACTTTAGGGCAGAGATGAATGCATAAAAAAGCGACATTAGATTAAGAAAAAACCAAACTTGAATTGCAGTGGCATTGTTTCACTTTGGTAAGAGTAAATAGAGTAAGAGTTCAGTGACTGTAGGTTTTGCACAGCAGAGTCTTCACTGGCAAGACAGCAGGACTTACATATTTAGAAAACTAGTAAGAGTGGGCGACGGACGACTTTAGTTATAGAAGTGGGCCAAGAACATTGTGAAAACTTTATGCAGTGCTATGCATTGTGCACCAGCCTGAGCTACCAAGTTTAGCAAGACATTTGCCATTATATTGACACATTGACAAATAATGGTTTCCAGTTTAAGGCAGGTGCCAGGCTCAGTGTAAATGTAGAGCGTAATTACAAAACAAATCTTTCTTTTCATTTTTTAAACTTTCAGGTCAAGCCAGCATTCATTTCTTTTGAGTCTATGGAAATTCTGCTATGCTTGTGCCTATTAACCCACAATGCATTTTTGCATATGAGCATATCAAATTTAATTTCAGTGTTTTCAGTACATTACTGGTGGCACATTGTTGCCTCATAGCCAGAAAACCCTGGGTTTGAATCCACCGGCTGGCTGTGGCCTTTCTATGTGGAGTTTGCATGTTCTCTCTGTAGCTGCGTGACTCTCTGTATACACCAGCTTTTTCCCACACAAAAACATGCATGTCAGATTAATTGGTCATTCTAAATTGGTCATAGGTGTGCATGCGAGCATGAATGGTTGCCTGTCTCTCTATATTAGCCCTGTGATGGACAGGTGACTTGTTCCAGGTGTACACTGACTTTTGCCCTGCGACAGCTGCAGTAGGCTCCAGCACCTCCGTGACCCAGAATTGGACAACTGATTAAGAGAATGGATGGATGGATGTTTTACATCACTATGTCTTTGCATGACTGGATGTATACTGCAAGCAACATCTACTTTATCTTTGTGACACTGTACATATGTCATATAAAAGAACATTTAATTTAATTTCTTGTAGATAGCATATCTACAACTAAAAACTAAAAGGTTAGTCTCAGCTTAGAAAATTCCCTGCAATATATGCATGTAAACTTTTGGGTTTTTTTGGTTTTTTTTAGTTTAGCATGCTTAAGTTGAAGCACCATGTAAAAATTGTCATGAGTTTATTACTGAGTCATAAACTAAAGTATTAGACTAACGGAAAATTTGACCTGATGATGCAGTTACAGGTAAAGTCAGACGATCCTCAAAATTACTTCTTTAGTACTCATTCTGTGGGGACCTTGAGTGTCATTGCAAGATTTCATGAAAATTCATTCAGTATTTGTTGAGCTATTTTAGCATAAATCAAGCTGCAGGACCACCTGACACAGCCATCCCAGGAGCGCCTCTGCTACTCTGGCTAAAAACTTTTGTTTCCAACTTAAATTGCGATTTTCTTTTTCTTTTTCTTAGAGCCAAGTGCTAGTTTTGCAAAACGGTATGCCTCATTCAATCTGGATGAGGCGTGTGCATTAGAGTATGGCTTTCAAAATACAT
This sequence comes from Etroplus canarensis, assembly GCA_015106775.1. Classification (NCBI taxonomy): domain Eukaryota; kingdom Metazoa; phylum Chordata; class Actinopteri; order Cichliformes; family Cichlidae; genus Etroplus; species Etroplus canarensis. The sequence continues at coordinate 155,989 of VUQH01033043.1, read as the reverse complement.
ATACAGCATTCCTCACAAAAGGATCTGGGAATGTAGTTTGTAGCCCTGCATGTGCTAGTCTTAAAGTGTCTGGGGTAGTCAGAAAAGTATCAGTTAACATTTGTGTGTCACTGATATATGGTAGCATGCACTTGATCTCTGCTGGCTTGAAATATGGCAACATAAATACATATTAATATAACTGTTTGGGGTCATGAGCTAAATTTAAAAGTATTGTTTGTCTCTGTTGATTTTTTTTTTTTTATTTAGACAGTCTCTGTTGATTTTAAGCACTTGAGAGGCTCGAAAGCTACAGATTTTAATCAAATAATACGGAAGTTTTGTAAGTAATTTTCTTACTTGACGTTACGGTAAAAGTTGGATTGCTTTGGAAGTGGTTTTCCTGATATACTTTAAAATGCCTTAGGTTGAATGCATTAACAGCTTTTTATTTATTTATTTATTTTTAATTTGCATATCTATTTCATAGGAATGGGTTTTGGTTTCCCAATAAACCTGATAGGACTTCCTGCAAAAAAGCTTATGTTCAGTCTTGGAAATGACAAACAAACAAAAAACTTAATTCTTACACTTACCCTACAGGCGTACCCTACCACAGCTGCCATTTGGACACCAGCTGAATACAATTTTTTTTCTCTTTTGATATAGCAGTTTATGAAGGTCTCACATTTTTAGAACATGTTGCCATCGATGTTGCTGTGTTGCATGTCGAATACAAACAAGTTTTTCCATTAGATTTAAATTCAGCATAAATACAGAGTTGTTTTCTTTGCGTTCAGTTCAATTTCTCATGCTCATACAATATATTTTGTGTGGCATTTGGCATCAAACATCCACTCCTCTTTTTATGTTCTTCTGTAATGAGTGAAAAATCAATAGCTACTTGATATGGGGCATAAAAAATGGCCTTTGCTGCTCGTAGCATCTGTAGGGACTGCTTGACATTGCCAAATTGCTGTCAGAACTTGCAACCCAAGAGGAATGAATGACAGTAACATTAAGAATGGCAGGGTGGGGTTAAATACCTCTGCATGTTTTATAGGTGTCTGTACCAGGACCTGTGTATATCTTCCAAATAAATGAATTAGACTCTGAATTCACTCGGCCTGCTTGCACAAGCATAATTTGGTAAGCGCTGAATGATGCCATTTAAAGTGGACTTGGAGCTGGCTGAATGGTGTTTAATGAGGACAGATATTGACAGCAAGGTCAAGTGGCAGTGGATGTTAGTTTACATTAGACTGCATAATGTGTGTGTGCGTGCATAGTGCATGTATATGTTTTCCAGTGCCTGGAAGGCTGGAGGGAGAATGGCTAAGTAACCCCGCAGACCAGCTCACAGAGCAAAAATGGTGGGCGTGCAATACCACAGGGTTTCCCACACTGCATAACAGCAGGGGTCAGGCAGTAATTTAGGGTGTGGGCGGAATGTGAGGATCAGGAAGGGCAAACAGAAACCAAGCAGAGACAATGCACTGACCTGCTTTACTCAATTTGTGAAATTAATTACTTTTTTCTTTCCTGTGAAATCCATACAGGCAACATGCTTTATTTCCATTGCCTACAAAATAAATGTTCACACACAGTGCCATGTGTGTGAGATACAGGATTTGCATTCTGATGGCACATTAGGTGCCGTGACAGGCTGTGCACATGATTACATGTGGCAATATTAAGACACTGCAGTGCTGTATATGCAAATCTTTCAGCTTGGAAGGATTGCCCCCTGTAAGCACTGTTTCTACCATAAGGCTTCCGTAACGATGTGACGATGTGTCCCAACCACCCACATAATGAATTGTTACTGCAGCAGTGCATGTTTTAAACATGCCTCAAAACCATACTGTATGCACTTTGCAAATTACTCAGATTATAATGTCTTTCCAAAGCACATATTGCTAATAAAATGAGTTGATATCTATGTAGATGTGTGCGTTTATGTGGGGGGAATTATTATGTTTGCATTTTAATATCTGTCTGCTTATTGGTTTGTATTCATCTCTTTCAGAAAACAGGTGTTTATGTAGATACATAGTTCAGGTTGAGCTTTTTAAAAAACAATTCTGTAAGAAGTCTATTCAATGCAATTTTTCTGATCAAGATCAAGCTTTAAGTTTCAGTGGAAATGAGTAACATTTTAGAATCAGTGTTAAACCTTACTGGCCAATCACTACAGCTGCTATCTACAAAACCCATTTCCAGAAAAGTTTGGATTTTTTTTTCAAAAGCCAATAAAAACAAAAAAAATCTGTGATATGTTAGTTCTGACAAAAGTGCAATGAAAAGATTTTTAATAGTTTACTTACTAACTTCATTGTATTTTGTTAATACAGTGAAATTTACATTTGATGGCTGCAACACACGCAACAAAAGTTGGGGCAGAAGCCTGTTTACCATTGTGTTCATCTTTCCTTTTAATAACACACTTTTTTTAATAATTATTGAGTTTTGTAGTGGGAAATTTGTTTCGATTTTTAATTAATAAAACACTTCAGCTGCTCAGAATTCCATGGTCGCTGTTGTCTGTTTCTCCTCTTCATGGGTTTTCAATAGAAGCTCAATCTGGACTGACAACAGGCCGGTAAAGCACATCTGTGCGTATGAAGTCACGCTCTTGTAGCTCATGTAGAATGTAGCCTGGCATTGTCCTGCTGAAATAAGCTCGGGCATCTTGGGAAGAGACATCACCTAGATGGCACCATATGTCTCTCTAAAATCCAATTTACTCCTTAATAATACCTTTGGTGTCTCCATAGTTCCAGGTGGGGACACAAGCCCTTCACATTATGGAGGGTTGTGTCGGGAAGGGCACCTCTGACAGTTTTATATTAACTCTGTCCCAATTTTGTTGAGAGTTTTGCAGCCACCAAATTCTAAATTTGTACAGAAAACAATTAAGCTGGCAAGTAAACCTATTGAAGATCTTGTCTTTCACGTCAGTTAACATGTCGCAAATTTTTGTTTTTATTGCACTGTGGAAAATACCTTACTTTTTTGGAAATGGGGTTTGTAACTAATAGTTAGCTATCTAGATCCATGTATGCCTGTCTTTCACATTAAATACAGTATTGATCAAGTTGTATTGCTTTGGCATTGGTCAGTGACATTAAGACATGCAGGTCTTGTTTCAGTGGAACAAGTCGCTTAAAGGTCACACAGCAGCGAATGTCAAAGTGCTGTTTCTGTTGGCCCAACCGAGAGACATTTGCACTTTCTGTTGATAAGGAAATTAGCATAACGGCTCCCTGTTACCACAATAAGAAAACAGTCTTGCAAATGAAGACCATATTACAGTAGAGGTATTATGTACAGTACAGTGCAATGGGAGCTTCTAAATTTGCACATTATCAGTAGATCTTGTATTGCACGTGGCATTGTTGCTGTTCTTGAGCCTTCCAGTAAAAATTGAGGGCATTAGACAAATGCAGGAGGAAAATACAGGTGCCTTCCTTTGTAAGACACAGAGGACGGGTGAAGCAATACCTCCTTTATTTGACCAACAAAGGGAATAATTGAAAAACAAGAGGGGTAAAGGATTAATCAACTGCTGTTCCTTTTGATCTTCCTTTCTTTTCTTACGCCACACTCAAGCTAACAGGGTGAATTTTAATGTATTCATACACAAACAAAGATCTTATGCCATTTTGCCTCAAACTAAAGTTCACCACAGATACAGCAGGCCAATTATAGGCAAGGTGGTGTGGGACCCTGCTCTTTCTTCCCTCAGCTCTATCACTGAATAAACCAAGCATGCACGGTGACTGGTGATTTTGCTTCAGTGAATCAATATTAAGTATTGTAAAGTCTGCATTTAGAGCAAAAGCGTAGGGGGGATCAAATGATACTGTGGCAGAGATTAGCCCATGAGACCTTGAAAAGAACAGAGAGGGGTAAGAAGAAATAGAGAATTAGTAGTATGGGGGTGGGGAGGGCGATACTAGAGATGGCCTTCAGTATGGCCCAGTGGCCTTGCAGTGGAATTCAATACAACCATTGACAAAAGAAGGCTTCCATTGTAGAGGAACTGGCCCCTTTTGGGAAGCTGGTCCATTTCCTTATTAATTGTGCTCTCATTAAAATAAAAGGAAGGAGAGAAGGGAATGGATAGCCAGAGAGTAATGGTAGCTCTTCAGCATGGCCTCCCTGTTTGGAAGGATGCCAGTGTCAAGTAGTTTACAGTTCTAGATTTTTGCTGGGTGGAAAATACAGTGTAGTTTATGCATTTTATGTACTGTATGCACTGCACGCACACACACACACACACACACACACACACACACACACACACACACTCTCTCACTCTCACTCCCTCTCTTTATCATCTTTCTCTCAAACCCTCCCACACAGAAGGGCACAAATCTGCCTCAGTGCTCCACTCCTGCTGCATCCTCTGCAGATGTACAGTATCAAGGCTCAGGGGGTCACAGTTTGCCCTCAGTCTCACACCACAGCTGTTAGCCATAGGAGGAGTCGTCGGTTTAGGCCATGGATCACTGATATCCTGACTGAATAGACTCCCTGAGGTAGCCCACGATGCTCTACCAAAGTATAATTCTAGTTTATTACAAAATGGGTCATATTTTTCCAGATTTATCAGTTAAGATAACACTGCTCCAGCCAAATTTAATGCTGAGGTCTTGACTATAACAAGAAGACAAGAAGAAACCCACAAGCAGTCAGTCTAAAGGCTTAACTTGCTTTTGGTAATTAAACATACTTTGTTTAAACAGAAAACTGAGAGTGAGCACATCCAAAATATTCATAATCGTCCTTTTTTATATAATAATGTGTGTACGCAAGGTAATAAATACAGGGCAAGAGGTAAGTCTACAAACTGTCATGGACAGTTTAGGAATTAGTCCAAGCATAGCCCTTTTCCTTTCTTATCCAAATAAGTTCATCAATGTGTTTAAGGCCTCTTTGATCATCTTGCTTCCACATTTTTTAGCAATGATATCATTTTAATCTTTCTGATTTGTAGCAGTTATATCATGTTGCCTTTTGGCAGATGTGGGACGGCAGGAGATAGCCTGCGTCAGCTGCATTCTCACTGCTGGAAATACTTTGTTTGGTGCTGTCAGGGTGGTGCACAGGAAGACCTCTCACAACCTGTGAAGTCACCAGCATTTTACTGTGCAACTGAATGTCACACAGGCTTTGTACTAGGGAGCTGGCAGGTTAAAGACTTGTGAAAATATCCCTTCCGACTGTGCCGCACGTTTGCATTCTCAAAGGCACTTACCATTGGTAATGTCTGGAAAATTACAGGGCTGTGTTGCATGTGTAAAAACAGCTGTCATGACTAGTGGGTTGATTGTTCACATGGGGCTCCTAGAAAGAACCAACATGGCCAATGGCAAATCTAAATGTGCTTATACATAACTTAAATAGAACACAAGTGATGATACTCAATTGTAGTCACCCTACATTTTCTAAAAAATCTTGCCAAAACACAAAAACAGCTTATTTAACTCACATCACATCATGTCTTGCTGCAAGGTTTAGATTTATTTTATATTTAATATTATATTCTGTGCTGTAATCTTCTTTAATTTGAAAGCAATATCCGGTCTGTTCTCAGGCATTCTCTTGCTTCCTATTTTTGGCTTGATTATATTATATAACTGCACAATCTGCAATGGTCTGTCAACAAACTGTTCAAGCAAAATACCGTAATGAAACACTATGAATAAAAATAAATTAGAGAGTTTATCTTCTAAACATCTTTTACACTTTTTTTCCTTCACTGTGTCTGTTTTTTCTCCCTCCTTATGGGTCCTCAGCTTGTTACAAGCTTTGTTTATATATATATGATAGCTCTCCAGTAGTAAGACGTATGTGCAGTGCATACAGGTTTTGCTTGTGTTTAGCCAGCCTGTCTGGTCATCTGTTGAATGTGCTAGCCCACCAATTCTAGTTATAGATGTATTCTCAAGTGAGATGGAGAATTCCATAGTGAAGATGTCTTTTGTAAGGAGGTGGGGGGTTGAGGGCAGGAGTCATAACTTTCACAGACATTTCCCTATGCCTGAGACCCTACAAAAGACCAACTGTGTCAAATGAGAAAAATTGCAGGTGCACATTCCCCAGTGGTGCACTCCCTCTTGCCTCCCACTCTCCTCACACATATTAGTTCATGCAAGCACACACACAGGCTGGAATAAAGGGGGGGTTGGAAGGAGATCCTTTTTCACTGCGATAATACACTCCTTTCTCTGCAGTGATATGGACTGAGGAAAGGGTTGAAACTGGAGAGGCAGAGTGAGCGATGTCACTCCACAGCAGGCAACGGCATCATACAATCCAGCATACCATTTTTATAGGCCCGCTGCAGATGTTTCTCAGCTGTGTGTTAGATCTGCGCATACAATGGGAGGTATTTTATATTGAGGTCGTGGTGGAGATCACAGGGACCACCCTTTAACTGAGCGGTCTGGATTTAAACCCTAACCTCCCATCTGACACATTACTCTTATCATGAATGAATCATATGAAGCCTGTGTTTTTCTTCAAAACCTAAAGGAAACAAATCGACAATATCCCCCTAGTTACAGCTTGTTATTTAATTCATTTAATTACTTCATCATTTTTGTATGTTTGCATAAAAGGAAGGCGTCTGAATGTCTTGTGTTGCATTCTAACATTAATCTGAAATCTTTCAAATGTTGATGCTATAAAACTGTTAAGATCTTGTAGTCGTTTTTATTTCTGTAGTCACAGTGCAAGCAAGTGCAATTAAAAAGGATCACTTTTTGCTTTTTCTTCTCCTATAATTTAGTTTAGCAGATGCATATTTGATCTTTTTAAATGTTTTTAGTACTGCATCTAGTTTAGAACTACAGCCATAAAGCACGATGGGAAATGTAGTTTCAAAACTCTAAAAGTGTGATACATGAATAGAAATGTGAAGAAAACTGTTCTTTGGTATTTTTCTCAATAACATATAGTTTTATTGGACTTAGAGTAGCCAAAGGAGTTCTCTGTATCCAATCAGCTATGCTTAATGGGCAAACGTATTGGGCCCATCTCCTAATCATTGAGTTCAGGTGTTTCATTCTCTCCCACTGCCACACATATATAAAATCATGCACCCAGCCATGCAGTCTGCCTTTACAAACATTTATGAAAGAACTGACTTTTCTAAAGTGTGGGGTTGCCAAGTGCTGACACGCATACTGCGAAAAAGTGACCAGCGCCGTGCTGACTCAATATTTGGGAGCGCTCCAAACCTCTTCCGGCATTAACATCAGCACAAAACCTTTGCACTAGGAACTTCATGACATGGGTTTTGAGAGATGATCAGTTGCATGTAAGCCTTGCATCAGCAAGCACAATGCCAATTATTGCATGGAGTGGTGGGCCACCACTGGATGCTGGAGCAGTGGAATTATGTTCTTTTAAGTAACAAATGTCAAGAGAACATTGCCTGCCTGCCTTCGTTGTGCCAACTGTGAAGTTTGGTGGAGGGGTGATAAAGTTATGAGGATGCTTTCCTGACCTTAACCCCATCTAACACCTCTAAGATGAACTAAAATAGAGATTTAGAGCCAGGCCCTCTCATTCAACAGTGTCTGACCTTATAAATGTTCTTCTTAATAAACGGTGCAAACTTCCCACAGACAAATTCCAAAATCTTGTAGAAAGCCTTCCCAGAAGAGTGAGTTATAGCTACAAAGGGGGACCAATTCCTTATTAATGCCTATGGATTTCAGATGAGATAATAAGAATGACATCATAAGATCTCCTGCAGGTGTAATGTGTAGTGGGCCCCATACTTTTGTCCAAACAGTGTATCCTATATATCCATGGAAATATATCCATTTTGCTCAACTGATTCATATGCGGCACAATATTCTGACAAAATCACAGAAAACCAAACAGGTTGTAATAGGAAACCTATAGTCCCACTCAAATGCCATGCCTACTTAATCTTGTCTTAAATATATGGTAATCCAGTAAGCAGTGAAGTTGTTCCTGAATACTTCTGCAAAACTTTTTCCATTAAGCATTAGATTCTGAAGTTTTAGTGACCTTTCTAAGATACATGAAAAAGCTTGTAATTGTTTGCAGGAGTTCAGCCTGAAAATAATATAGGCAACCGCTGAAGCCTGTTTCCCAGTAACAGGTTTACAAAGTAAATTAGTTGTTAGTTGAGGTGCCATCCTCTCAGTGTGATATTGTATCACACATCACAGCTCCACACCTGCACGTGTGAAGCCATGTATGGCGTGTTTTACCCCAAATCTCACATTCCGTGCTATTTCATGCATCGTGTGCTCGTTGTCAGATCCCAATATGCCACATGTTAAGAGTTGTAGCCGGATGACTTGATGCGTGAGAACCACGTACATGTTGCCTCATACATATTCAGAAGTCATTATCTTCGCACAATAACCCCATGTCTGATACCTGTCATTTTGAATGCAGAAGAAAAGACGATCAAAGGAGATCATCATAGCTGCGTGTCTCAGATGTAGCGTAGCCACCCAGGCTAATTGCAGCAGCAATGCCTTGATTGCATACATGAGGAATGAGATTACTTCTCACTCCGTGGGTGGTTAAGGAATCACTTTTTTTGCATTAATTTCACTAGATTTTTGGTTCCAACACATTTTTTTTCTCCTTACATTTTTATCTCACTTTTTCCTTGTTACTTTTTCTTTCTTCACAAATCTGCACTTTCCCATTTCTTTCCGCCCATGTCTTTTCCTTCTCAACTGGCATCATGTCAGTGCGAACCATTTAGCTTCGCTTCAAGCTAGCGCAATCGGCCATTTAGGTACTGTGGCCCCGCTAAAAGAGACCTTCTTTCTACTTGAGGGCGCACTAAAATGTCCTTTAATTTGGCCTGCGCTATCCTACAGGACAAGCTGGAGTGCTGTGAAGGGACTGACAAGGTTGAATCAGTGCTACACACTGCCAGTGGTGTTTTCACCATGCAGGGATGAGGTGAAACAAAGCAAGCAGGGGGCCTCATTTAAAAAAACTGTCATCCTTGAACAGTGTCACATTCTTTACGCGTAGGCATACACACCAGATAGCAACATTCCCTAAGGAGAAACACCCATTGGATAATGTATTAAAATGGGCGTATGCACATGCAAACACACTTCTACGGCAAAAAATAATAAATCACAAGGGAGGCAACAAAAGCAACCAGTTAAGTACAGATACAGACAGTTTTTCATCTGCTGATGCCATCCGGTACATCAAATTGCACCACCCTTTGGATTCTTACAGTATATAGGGCAAACCCCCACACATCCCATCCCAACCGCTCCCCTACTTCATCTCACCGTTATCTGTACACATTCAAATACCTTTAAGATATACCTTTCAGGGATCTAATATGCCTGCACATAGCTTAGACCAGCTTTATCATCCACTTGGAGTGTGAAAGGAGAGCAAGAAATGAGGGTTAGTTTATGCACTGGAATGCGTGACTGAAAAAAGTGTTTCATTATAAACTTGACTCCACTGGTACAAATAATGGGACAATAGGAAGTAATGTCTTTGTTAGCTTAAAAACATAACAGATGCATATGCATGAAATTACATTTTAATTTTGTCATTTAAATAATTTCTTGTTCTTCATTATGTACATAAACATTACAGCACCCAGCTTTAATTGGTATTAATTCATGCTTTTTGCCCTCGGATATTACACTGCAGTAAAAAAAAAAAGAATGCACTCGGAGAAGTGTGAGAAAGAGAATTGGCTTAGGTTTATTTCCAAACGTGCCACAGAAAACAAATCACCACAATGTAATTCAGGCTTGGGTCCTTGTACGAGGATGCGTTTGATAAAATAGAATGCAAACAAGTCTGTGCAAGGAGGCTGCGAGAGCCAGCTTCAGCTTCCTCTCTTTGTCTTCAAATGGTTAGAAATTAAAAAAAATGCTTATCCTGCCTTCCCACAAATCATAAATAAGGGCAATTTTTTCATGCTGCCTTATAACATGCACAAAGGGAAGTTTCATCAACAGCCAATATGCTGTTCTGTTTAAATACTTTACTTGCATTCTTCTTGTTTCCAGTTTAAATAAATAGTCATGTGGAAAAAGACAGTACACCCTCTTTGACTTGTAAGGTTTTATATATCAGGACATAATAGAAATTCATCTGGTCCTTATTACGTAAATACAACCTGAGATGAACGACAAAACATGGCATATTATAATGTGCCGTTATTTATTTTACAAAAACTGAGTCGAAATGCAGAAGCAGTGTGTGGAAAAGGTACACCCTGACATCTTCCTTAAGAATTAAGGGAGTAAGTAGCAGCCAGGTGCAGCTAATCAAATGTACTTGATTAATTGTTTATCAGCAAGTGTGACCACCACATGAATGCAGAAGTTTTAGCTGTTTGCAGCTCTGGAGTTTTTCGGTGTGTGTTAATACGTTGCTAAAGAGGAAAGACATCAAAAATGATCTTAGAGAAGAAATTGTTGCTGGCCAGGTTGCAAGGCTATTTCCAAACAATCTGAAGTCCATCATTCTGCAGTGAGCAAGATTATTCACAAGTGGAAAACATTCAAGACAGTTGTCAGTCTATCCAAGAGTGGACATTCCAGCAATTTCACCTTAAGGTCGGAGCATGCAGTACTCAGAGAAACTGCAAAAATTCCAAGAGCTGCATCTCAGACTTTACAGGCCTCAGTAAGCATGTTAAATGTTGAAGTTCATGACAGGAAAGGTTTTCTAGAGAAAGCCTTTTCTCTCTAAAAAGAACATGACAGTACGGTTTGCATCTGAGTTGCATCTAAAGCAAACAACAAGACTTCTGGAACAATGTCTTTTGGACAGACAAAACCAAAGCGGAGATGTTTGGCCATAATGTACAGAGACAAAGACAACATATCAGCACAAACACCTCACACAAACTATCAAGCACGATGGTGGAGGGTTGATGATTTGTGCTTGTTTTGAGGTCACAGGACCTGGGCACCTTGCATCCATTGAATGGACCATGAACTTCTTTGGATACCAAAGTATTCTAGAGTTAAATGTGAGGCCATCTGACCAACACCTGGCCGAAGGCTGGCCGAAAATGGATCGTGTAACAGGGCAATGATCCCAAACACAGTAGTAAATATACACCAGAATGGCCGAAAAACAATGGCCTAACCCAGCTGAAGTGCTGTGATGGGACCCTAAACTCTTCAGTACGAGAGCCCCCCTGTAGCGGGCTGCCTGAATTGCATGCAGTACAGAAGATCTATGCGTATGCTAGAAAGCACTAATAAAAAAGTACTAATCTATTTACTATCCCCTCTGAGTAATGTTTTTTTAAGGGGGAAATGAAAATTTTACATTTTCTACTGTGTTCCAGGTGAATGTACTCTGACACAGTAACACACATTGTGATTTTGACACTTACGTAGTAATCTTACATGTCGGAGGACATCTATACACACAGTCCATGTAGTTGTTAAGATATACTCCATTTATTTTTGGTAGGTCCTTTTAGACAGGTGGCAGAAAAAAATGGCCCTCATAATGAGGAGGTTAAGAGAGCTGTGCATAAAGGAAGGCCCACACACCTCAGTGAACTGAAGCAGCACTGTAAAGAAGAGTGGGCCAGAACTGCTCTGCAATGATGTGAGAGAAGTCATTGCTGCCAAAAGTGCTTCTACAAGCTATTGAATCACAGTGTGTACTTAGTTTTTTACTTATGGCTTTTTTTCATTTTTGGTAAACCTGGTATGGTCTTGATACATAAAACGATGAAACTAAAAGAGGGCACCTTCTTTATCACGTGACTGTACATTTATTTTTATCAGGCTACAACAAATCACTCACTATTGTGTGAACCATGTACTGTGCCAGTGTTGTTCCTTGTTCTGTTGTGTAAACTGTTAAGGGTGAAGTCATATTTTAAGTCTTTATTTACCTTACTATGAACATGATCAGCTAATCTGATAATCACATTGAGCCAAAAGCAAAAAGTTATTATCAGTTTTGTTGTGACAGCTGGCGTGGTGCTAACCTGGTGGCTGCTATGTTAGTGCTAGAGTTCAGCTCCATTTGCTCTCAGTATTGCACTATTAATACAGCTATAATAAGTAGAGCCCCAGGGATCCATTCAGACAGTGATATTGCCTGGTTTCCTATTCATTACAAGAGAACACATTTTCTAGGTATTCTGTCATCAGTTGGTGCTATATTTTACGTGAAAGGACCTTGTACAATACTATGGGTTGCTATGGAAATGAATGAAGTGCACACTGAGGTGGTCAAATGAATGGTGCTGCCTAAAGTTATGCAACAGATATTTAAGTACTACTAAATCAATGTGTGCGTGTTGAGGTCATAGCTTTAAAGAAATAGCAAGAAAAAATAAGTCATTTATGATTTTAAAAATAAAACTAACAGTATAGGAGCTTTTTTCTAAGGAATAGAAATGAATGAATAAGCTTTTGTTTTCCATTAGTTGATTCATGTTTCCAATGGTTGCAGAGATACTTATGAAATGGTATGACTTTGGCATTAAAAATACCCCAAAATGCATCAGCGTCATAAAGCTACTCAAGATGTTCAGTCCAGTAAATTAGCGGAGGGAAAGCTTAGCAGACGGTTTGCAGTTATAGCCTCCTGTGTTGAAAAACACATCACTTAACGTGACCCAACTGTAAACCTTTGAAACCCCAACAAATCAGAATGCCCACCATAGAATTGTCATGAAATGAGGAAACGAGCTACCATTCTGTAAAAATGTTGACTTTTATTCTAATAGTGGACTGAGTTGCTACTGGAACCAGCCTCAAGTTGCCATCTGGGGAATTGCAGCTTATGACCCTATGTTTTAGCATCCCCAAGTTGCCACTTGATCGTACCATCACTTAGTGCCTGTATTGTCTTGTTGTAGATACTTAGCAACAATATTGTTAAAAATTGGATAACTTGTCTTTCCTACTTGTTCACGTAAGAAAATTATGATACAGCTTAACATACTTTCCCACATATGTTTTGAAAGTGCCCGTGAAAACAAAACATTTTATGTAATCCTTACAGTTGTGAGAAGTGATATATTTGATATATTCACCGATCACTTAATTAGTGACACCTTGCTTAGCACTGAGTTGGACCCCAAAGTGTTCCTCGGAGATTTTGATCCATGTTGACATAGTAGCGTCACACAGTTGCTGCAAATTTGCCAGTTTCACATCTATGATGCAAATCTCTCATTCTGCCACACCCCAAAGGTGTTGTATTGGATTGAGAACTTGTGACTAGGGAGACCATCTGAGCACATTGGCATGTTCCGGAAACCAGTTTGAAATGATCTGAGCTTTGTGACATGGTTTGTTATCATGCTGGAAGAAGCCATCAGAAGACAGGTACACTATGGCCATAAAGGGATGGACATGGCCAACAACAATACTCAGGTAGGCTTTGACAATTCTCAGTGGATACTAAGTGGCCCAAAGTGAAGAAAATAGCTCCCACTCCATTACATCCCCACCAATAACATGAACTGTTGATACAAACCATGATAGTTCCATGCTTTCATGTTCTGGCTCTACCATCTGACTGTCATAGCAGAAATCAAGACTCATCAGACCAGGCAACATTTTTCCAATCTTCTGTTGTCCAATTTTGGTGAGACTGTCCAAATTGTTGCTTCAGTTTCCTGTTCTGAGCTGACACAAGTGGCACCCAGTGTGGTCTTCTGTTACTCTAGTCCATATATAGTCATAGATGCTCTACTGCATACCTTTGTTGTTATGAGTTATTTGAGTTACTGTTGCCTTCCCTATCAGCTTGAAGTAGTCTGGCCATTCTCCTCTGACCTCACAGGACATTTTCTCTTTTTCTGACCATCCTCTGTAAACCCTAGAAATGTTTGTGCAGGTAAATCCAGTAGATCAACAGTTTCTGAAATACTCAGACCAATCTGAGTATTTCAGACCAACAATTATTCCACGTTCAGAGTTGTTTAAATTACCTTTCATCCCCATTGTGATGCGCCCTGATTCTACATGCCTAAATGCACTGAGTTCCTGTCATGTAGATATTTACGTTAAGGAGCACTTGAACAGGTATACCTAATCAAGTGGCCAGCAAGTGTATGTGATTTGGACATATGCCTTCAGTTTATATTAGTGTCTGTGTTTAGTGCGTGAAAAACGGCTTTAAAAATGTGATCGCATTATTTAAGGATTGCTATAAAGAGGGATTTAAAAAAGTGAATTTGCAAAAAAAAAAAACGCTACACCCCTTGTACTTGTGCTGTCCTTGTCTGAACCACCTTTCCCTGAGAAGTTCACATTAGCAAGGTTGCACTGCAGTTTGTCTCAGTTCATAATGCTAAACTTAGCTAAGCTGTTGCCTCCAGTATGCTGCTGGGCAATTCCATCTGATGATATGTAGTAAAGGAGGAGTAAAAGAAAGACCCCTCTCACCCCACACAAGACGAAAATCAGACTGTTGTTTCTTTTCTTTGACCTCAATTACTATGGGGGCATGTGTTGCTATAGGGGCATGTTGAGTCATGTCTGCTCTGGGAGGTGATGTGCATCCCCTATGTGTTTGTGTGACAGGGATTGTGCTCATTTAAGACTAGGAGGCACCGTACAGTAGGTCAGGGCCAAGGTGCATTAGTCTTGACTAGGATGCTCCCTTGAGTGACGCCGGCACATCTGGGAACATTACAGGAAGAATGGAGAATGAGGAGAGGAAAGAAAAGGAAATAGCTAAGCGATGTCAGACATGATGGGAGATGAACAAAGACAGGCTCACAGAGATGAGCCCGCTCTACAGGCTTACTTCTTCCAAAACACCACATTAATGAGAGAAAGCAGGACACATATCTCTGCTTTGTTTCTACATAGGAAAGGAAAATAGGGACATGACTAAAATTTGCTTCTCAGCACTTGAAGTTTTTTGAAACAGTACAAAAATCTCAATTTAAATGTGTTGAATTTCAAACAAGTCTAGCTAACCTCAATAAAAAGCAAACAGTTTAAACAACAGTGAAGAGTCACAGTTTTCTCCTAAGCTGCAGTGGATTTGACCTTAGGATCTAATGTTGTAATTTGCACACCAAAGTGTTTTTTAACACAAGACCTTGATGGGACTGGCTTCCCATTTCTTCATTTTTTTCTTGTCATGGTTATGCACTTAATTAATTGAAGTAGTGATTAATTAAATGGAAGTGTTCGCTGGATGGAAAGACACTCCACCTCTATGTTCAGAGTATGTGAATCAAGCCTTTATGGAGTGATGAGGTACTTGTATTTGTTACTTGTGTGTGCGCAAACATAGGGTTTATGTCTACTGGAAATATATCACAGTGGGTGGGGAAGTTGCTGTGCTCGGCAGATTTCGCTCCACCTAGTGACCAATTTATTAACTCTTACAGTTATTAACTTGAACCCTGTCAATACCTTGTTGCAGTAGGAAAGAGAAAAGCAATACACTTCAAGTGATTGCTATCCTTTGGGCTGCATCAGATAGAAGTTGCATGCGGCTTCTCATAAAAACATCATCACCATGTGAGGAGGCTGAGCCAATAAGGTGGGGTAGTTTATTACATCTGCACTGTATCTGTATCCCTCAGCGCTAATTTGTTAACACTGAAGACCTAATTTCCCTCCAGGCATCATGACCAGTTTGACTGACAGTTTGCAACTCACATTTGCGCCGCAAAAAAGCCCCATCAGTCTTTCACCCCTCTGCTGGAATTTGCAAGTGCATGGTGTGTTGCCAGTTAATGTGTTCAAATGTGTGATAGTGAATGCGGGCAGAAGCAAAATAAATGGCTCGTTCATTTGGCGTGGTGAATGGATATCTGGGTCCTGTCACAATGAGTTATGCTAATTGTACTTAGCAGCATCGTTGGTCAGTGTCAAAAGCCATCAAGTCGATTTGAGAAGTTTGTCATGATCATTCGCGTGGTTGGCTCATGGATTTATCATTACAGAGGTGTTATCTGTCATCCGGCTTGCAGGTTTCAGTAAAGTGTCTTTTTTCGTTCTTGAGCTGCGGAACTTTTTTCGGAAGTTGTCCGACCACCTCTATCTGTTTCAAGTCTCACATTTTTCGCTTTCAGCACAAAACAATGTTTTATTGATGCCATTCTCTTAAACGAGTTCTTTGACAGTTGAGTTCCTGGATAATTTTGCACTCCGTGTAAAAGCCTTTGAGATTTCTCCTGCCTTGAGCCATATGTTAACGTAATTTATTTGGAGAACAATTTGCCTGAACAGTTTCTCACTTCAAGATAAATAATCCCTCATGTATTATTGAACGAGCTATCCCCCTTTTTTTTTTTTTTTTTGGAATCGCAATTCACTGAAAGTAGTCTTGCATGTGACTTATTTTATCCCCCCCGCCCCTCACCCGCCAGAAAATGTCATTTTTTGCAAACTAAGAAGTTGGTGTGACAGGCTCCCATCGGTCTAATCAAATAACGGGATCCAGATTCATGCGCTAATTAATCACTAGCTCTGGGGGCCGGACCCATCCAGTGATTCTCAGTGGAAAACGAGACATTTGATCTGTTGAATCAGCTCCCTCGCCATCTCTTCCTCTCCCTTCCATCTATCTTACATTAATTCAATGAAGTCAAGAGTTCATTTGAATGCAACCCCCCCCACCCCCACCCCCACCTCTCTCGCACACTCATAAAGTTTTCAGCTTAAATTGTCTGCACCCGAGAGCAAGCCTCTTTTTAAGAATAAGATATTAAACCCTTACATATTTATAGCCTAAACATTTTTTCCTCCTTTTCACTGAGAACATATTTGGCACTTAGCCAGACTCTGCCTAATTGTAGAGCGCATGTTTATTGGGAAATTATCTGCTGCGTGTGAGCTTACACTCTTCTGCTGAAGTCTGAAAATGATCTAAAACTCTCTTGTTAGGAGCTGCACATGTCCCCGACATCTGTTTTTCCAATTGATGGCAGCTCATTTGGTGGGGTTCACTGTAAATGTGTGTGGTGGTCGACCTCAGTCGCGTCTCCCTGACATGTTTTCTTGGGAGATGAAATGAAAAACAAGCCCCCAAAAGACCCTGTTTTGTTACGAGTGATGACTTTTAAATGTCATAGTTCTCTGTCTGCTCTTCAGTGCCTCGCGGTTCGGAGAGGGCCGTGGGTCTGGGCTCTGTGTCAGTGACCCAAGAATGAGCTTTTTAACAGCCAGATTTCTTACTCCCTATCACTACTTGCAAACCCGAATTCAGCAGCCCAAAGCCTCTCCCCCTCGGAGTGATTTTTAAAAGCTCTGCGGGGGTGCGACATTTTCCAAATGACCATTTTTCTGTCTGACCTTTCTGTTGCCCTTTTTGGCAAGTAATTGCAATTTTTGAAATATTCATTTGTGAGTTATGTCATTTGCAAGCATCGTGATTAAAAACACTGTTCAGTGCTGTGAACGCGGTGGAAATATCCTGCCTGACCATTCCACTTTGCTTACCCCAAATTGCTGTTTTTTTCATATTCAGCAGTCAAAGGAATTATCCAGGGTGAATCTGCAGTGGAGAAAGGAGATCCACACTGCATGTAAATACACCTTTCAAGTATTAGCTGAAGAGATGAAGTGAATAGAACATGGGAGCTTAGATTAGAGGATGGACTTTCAATAAGACTGTTTCGATTTTCAGTGGCTCTGACAATGATGTGTGCAGGTAGACAAGGATACGTGCAAAAAGAGCAGGATGATGGCTCTGGCACCTGAGGAATATGAGCCCTATCAATCACCGCCTCGGGGCACAAATGTAATTACACTACAGTTGTTGACTAGCTATGTAATTTGAGACGTCACTGACCTGCTTTTACTTGCTTGCATTAAGGGATTGCTGGTGCCCATGCTGACGGTGTCATGTTTGCTAGTCTCTGATGTTTTTTTAATGTTTCTTTTGGGGATGCTGGCATCAATTGAGCCCTTGGCTTCACAGCATTGCGAGGTTTGAGAGAATTACTCTCAATTTTCATAGCAAATTGTGGTGATCATGTGTACTGGAATTAATGCAGTAGGGCCTTTTTGTATACATTTGGCATCTCTCGAAAGAAAAATCCACACATAAAAGCATGAGGAGCAATGAACAATTGTGCCTTTTCAATAAAAGTCAATTGCATTTTTCACATTTGGCTAAGTGTATCTGCTTTAGTCAACCTGTGTTATCCCCCTGCTCTGCTGTTGTCACTTTGAAAGAAGTTTGGTGTGATCCACAGCAGTGATTTTCAGGAGGTGGAATAAATCTTCCCATTAAGAGGAAGATAATTGATGGCTTTCATTGCCACATTGAATATGATTATTCCAGTATGTGATATTTCACTGGCAAGAGTGCTTTGCTGTGTTTGAATGGTTTATGAGACCAAATGATATGACGTGAGGGGCTTTTTGTTTCACCTCCCTGTATGTTTTTGTGTTTTCTCTGTTTAGCTCCAGGGAAAGCTAAAAAGTGGTACCTACCTCTTTTTTTTCTGATAATGGTAGAGATTGTGGCCTCTCACATAATGTAGTGCAATTATATACCCTACATGAACAAAAGTATTGGGCTGCCTACACATTGTACCTACAAGAGCTTTTATGACGTCCTATTCTAAAGCCATAGGCATTAATGATCTGTCCTTTGCAGCTATAGCAGCTTCCACTCTTCTTCGGAGAGTGCCTGTGGGAATTTTTGCTCATCCATCCAGAAGAGCATTTGTGAGGTCAGAACTGATGTTGACCAGGAGGGCCTAGCTCTGTTCTAGTTATTCCCAAAGAAGTTTGATTGGGTTGAGGTCAGGGCTCTGTGCAATCCAGCTAAATTCTTCCATACCAAATTCACCCAGCCATAAAGAGAAAAGGGCATTTCCTAAAATATTCTGACGAAAATGGAAGCTTAGAATTGTCTAAAATGTCTTGGTAAGCTGAATCATGAATATGTTCCTTCAATGGGACAGTGGGGCCCAGGCCAACCCCATAAACAGAACCCCAAAGCATCATCCCTCCTCCATCAAACAGTTGGCACAATACAGTCAGGCAGTTAACGCTCTGCTGGCATTCACCAAACCCAGACTTGTCCATCAGACTGCCAGATGGAGAAGTGAGATTTGTCACTCCACAGAACTGCTCCAGAATCCAGTGGCTGCATGCTTTACACCTCACTTGGCATTGTGCTTGGTAATGTAAGGCTTACGTGCAGCTGCTTGGCCATGGAAACCCATACCATGAAGCTCCCAGAGGAGCTTATTTCATGAACTGACTTGTTGCAATGGTGGCATCCCATTACAGTACCGCGCTTGAATTCAGTGAGCTCTTGTAACAAGCAGTTCTTTCACAAATGTCTGCTGCATGTCTAGGTGCTTGGGACTGAATGAAACACCTTAATTCAATGATTAAAAAGTGTGGCCAATACTTTTGCTCATGTTGTGTGTCTACCTAATGCACATTATTTTAAATTTGACTGTAAAAACACAGCAAGGGACTATCATGTGTTTTTGTCTACATTCATCTGTTCTTTTACAGTCTACATAAATTAAACTGCAATAATGAACTAAACAGTAAATGAAACAAATCTAAAGAAAAAAATGAAACCGTTCTGTATAGAGCTGTTTGGCTTTGGTTTTATAGCTTTTGGTTGCCCTTATACAGTGTATTTTCCTATAATTTCATAATTTAAAACACAACTGCATGCACTTTCTCTGACTTCATTTTCTTGTGTTTCTTAAGCTATGACTAAGTTAGTGACTAAAGTTAAACATGTACCTTCATATCAGTCTGTATTATGCTGTAAAAATGTACAGTAATTCGTTGTTGATATGTATTTTTTACTCCAAGACATCCACATTTATGGTATTCTACTGAATAAAAAAAACTGTACATTACTGTACATAATTTCTTTTATTCATACTGTACTGTGAAATTTTCAGCCATTTTAGATATTTGCATTCTTTTCGATCACACGATACCATGGGGAAGGCGTAAGAACAAAGAGTTTTGCAACAGATGGTATGGCCCCCGCAGAGCCTTGATCTCCACATCAACCAGTCCGTCTGAGATTACATGAAGTGTCAGCTTGACATTGTTGCACCTTGCAGTTTTAAGATATGTAATTAAACATGATAAGCCAGGCTTACTTCAATAAAAAAGTAGAACCGGGAGGAGCTGGTACAGAAAGACACAAGCCAATGTGAGTCAACACAGTGCTGGACAAACGTAAATGTAATTTTTGTTAGAAAATAGTCACTGTCAGTGCATTGGGAAGAAACACAAAAGAATGTTTTTTTGTTTTTTTTTTTGTTTTTTTGCGTGAATCACAACCATGTCTTACAATAAGACAGTTGCATGGGTGAGAAAAAAAGAGCGTGAAAGAGATGAAAATTGTACACTTCACACATTTCAGGCGAAGCTGTTTATTACTTAAGCATTTGCCACTTCACACCCAAAATAATGCAGAAGGAATAAGGTGATAGATGCCATAAATATATATTTCAAACTAAATGTGTGAAAAAAGAATTCCCAATCAAGATTCAGTTAGTTTTTTTGTCCTTTTGCCCTTCGCTCATTCCACGATTTTTGTTGACAAATCACGTTGGTATAGTCAGGTACATCTCTGCAACTATTAAACAAATGAGATCTTTTTGGAGGAGCCCAAAAAAAAGGCTAGTCAAGTGGGCCTTTATTATACACACTGATCATTAAGTTAACACTCCCAATTGTGAATGCAACAGAAAATGATTTCTGGAAATGTTCTGAGCCCATGCACTGATTTCCATGACAGAATCATGTCCGTTTGAAATGCAGTGCCACCTGAGGGCCCAAAGATCCTAAGCATCCAATATTGGTTTTCGGCTCAGAATTTTTTGATATTATTATGTACTGTAGATGGTGGAATAATTAAAGTCTTTGTGATTTTGCATTGAGGAGCATTATACGGAAATTTCTCCACAATTTGTAGACTCAGTTTCTGGCAGATTGCGGAACCTCTACCCGTCTGCCATTACTTCTGTGAGACTCTGCCTCTCTAAGGTGCTCTTTTTATACCCAATCACATTACTGGCCTGTTGCCAATTAACTTAAGTAGATGCAATATGTTTCTCCAGCTGTTTCTTTTTAGAACCACCTGCTTTACTTACTTGCTTATTTGAGATGTGTTGCCGCCATCAAATTCAAAATGTAGCTATTATTTTTCATGAAATGGTGTACTAGTGACTAAAATATTGGTGTATGAGATTTTCAAATCATTGCATTATGTTTTTATTTATATTTCATGCAGCACCCAACCTTTTTTAAATTTGGGTTGTATAATATGTGTTGTCTTATTAGCTGGAGTACTTAGAGAAACCTTATTTTGACTGATGTAGGTTATTGAAATGTTTATTCAGAAGTTTTCATTTGCATGACCTTCAAATTGAGGGTTTTTTTTTTAGATTTCCAATTCTTAAATGGAAATGTCTAACATTTACCTAATATTTAGAGCAAGCATACACTGTTTGCTGATGGCACACATGTAATATGATTGAAAGCTCCAGAAGAATGGCTAAAGGGACCTTGTGGCAAGATCATTGTATCTGTTGTTTCCAAGGTCAAGATGAGCTTGTACGCTGAAAGGCCTACATGGCAAATGGACTGCACTTATATAGCGGCCTTCTGCTCTTATCGACCAGTCAAAGGGCTTTACACTGCAAGCCACATTTACCCATTCACACACACATTCATACAGCACTTTTTATTGTATGCGTGCAGTGCCTACACAGTCTCAACCACACACCAGTGACACATTGGGGGCGCTTTTGGAGTTTTAGTATCTTGCCCAAAGACATATGTGATATCACCTCTCTCATTTTCACATCTGGATTCACTCTCTCTGTGTCTCTTTTTGTCCTCCCTGATGAATGACTGTGTTCCATGTCATCTAGCAGTGGCTTGTACAGTTCAGACACTTGTCTGAAAGGATGTTTATAGAAATCTGTAACTGCCACAGTCCTCCTACAGTCACTCAGGCCAATGTTTACGCTTTTCGCTCATTTTTTATTCTCGCTATAAACACAGAACTTCTCCAGACTGTTCTGCACATGCCGGTTTGTGTGCGACTGTGAGCATCTGCAGACGTCTGTGGGTGTGCGTGTGTGCCCCTGTGTCAAGGGAAAGAGAAAACGGCGATGTTCGGATGGCCACCGCTCAGCCTCGCTAGGCCTCCCAGCCATTTTGGCTCTGCAGTAAACAGCGGATTTTTGCCAAACTGACTCTCAGCTCTCGCTTGAGGCAAAGGCCACCTTTTGACCCTGTGCCTTTTGCCTGTGTTTTCTAACTGAGGTGCATTGTTTCCCCTTAAACTACAAAGAATCCAGCAGCTCTTATGATTTATAGATTCTAGTCTATAGGGAAATTTCAACAATTTACTTGAGCACTGCTGTGGTTTCTTTGTCTCTGCATTTCTGTCTGTCTCTAATTTCTCAGTTGAGCGCCCATGTAATGAATGTTTATTTTCTCACAGCCAAAAGCAAACACCGTGTCTATTTCCTTATGTTTGATCTGTGTCAATCTCATGCTCTCTTTCGACAACTCCTGGCCTCTCCAGGGCCCGTGCGTTAGTGCTCATCCTCCCACTCCAAACAACCCGTGTCCTAGACACCCACACTCTCTAGAAAAGGGTGAACAACCTCTTCACCTTTGTCTCAATGTCAGACCTTTTGATTGTATTTTCCTGCAGTATGCAGGATGCAGATGCATATTTTTTATTCAGTTCTCAACTAGCCAGAACTCTCAGATGAAGTTGTTCTAACACTTATTTGTAGAAATCTGTTGCGAAACACTCATATTTTTCAATTCTTTCAGCCTTCAGTCGAGCACCCATCCCCATGGCGGTGGTGAGGAGGGAGCTGTCGTGCGAGAGCTACCCCATCGAGCTACGCTGCCCAGGTACCGACGTCATCATGATCGAGAGCGCCAACTACGGCCGCACTGATGACAAGATTTGTGATGCAGACCCAGCGCAGATGGAGAATACTCGGTGTTACCTTCCAGATGCATATAAGATCATGTCTCAAAGGTAAGAACATATACTTTATGCAAAAGTTAATTTGACAGAATTGTGTGAGTTGTAGGAAACAGTCAAACACAGAAACTATACTAAATATTTCAGAAGTCAAGCTGAATTAACAAAAAATCAATTTCTTTAAAGAAATTTGTCTTTATGTCTATACTATACTAGTATGACTGACCCTAACATACATGTAAAGATTTAACCAGGTTAAAGAATTAAATAATGCTGTTAATTTTGATAGTCTGATAATTTGCCATTAGCCATGAGAGATTGCTAATGGTAGCTGGACATTGAGCTGTAGAGCAGCGATCTTGAAAAATTCTAAAACTGCAGTTCATCAAACTGCTACTTGAGGCTGACAATGTGACTTCCATGTTTTGTGTCCTCCTTAACAGAGGAACATGTTTTTAGTCAAAATTTACGGTAAGAAAATGGGTTTAACTAATTATCTCATTCATGACAGGAATGTGTACCTGAATTTTTTATTTAAAAGTTTGCATTCTTAGGGTCACTTTGACTGACAGGTTGATGCCAGTATACATTATTTGTCTGCTAGTCTTTAGCTTAGGTTATTCAAGTCCTCGAACTGGACCTCTCAACTGTGTTTGTGGTGTTTTGTGGTGGTCCTTTGGAGTATTCTAAATGCAGCTCTTAGGAATAATGTGGAAAGCTAGAGAAGCCCATAGAAGTCTGCGCTTAACTTCTGATAAGTGAAATTGTAGAGTTTATTTGTATTTAATACTAATTAGGAACTTCTTGTGTCTTCTGTTTGAGGCACCCGTACTGTCTATATATGTATATATATAGCCCCTTTCTCCCAATAAATAGTCAATCTGTCTCCAAAAAGCTTTGTGGCAGCATACATCTAATGTTGCCTACTAATATGAGATGACACACCTGTAGATAATATGGTGGCAACATCCACCTTTTATATACAGTCTGTGGGAACTACAGATGACTCAGCGGGAGCTGATAAAAATGACCTGAAACTACCTTCCCAGTGGAAGCTTATTAGCCTACTTTGCTAGCTTCCACTTTATCATGGATTATAAACGTAAAACATTCAGTGTGTTCTACAAAATGTATGTAGTAAAAACACAATAGAGTGTAACTTTAAGACCTCTGTGGGGCAATCTGTTTTACAGACACAATACATACATACCACATACACACGCCTTTGGTTGTTCCCTTGTGTTTTCCCCAAGGGGTCGCCTCAGCAGATTAATTTCCAGTGGTAATTTGACAGATATTTGCTGAATGCCCCTTCTGATGCAACCCTTTAAAATAGGAGGGGCTTGTGTCCCTACCTGGAACCTCATACAACACAGTAGTTGGTCCAAATAACGTACTCTGTTACAATGAATCATGGGGAAAACACGTCATATTTCAAAAAAGGCTCATAAACTGGAAGCTTTAATTGTTAAATATACATATGTACATCAAAAAAGATTTTAAAATTGTGCAAAATAGATGAAGAATTACCTTTTTGTTCTGTGCTTGGATAGAACTTGGGGGATTCCAGTATCGGTTTAATTTCATAATATATGCTGCCAGGCCAAAAAAAGAGACCAGACACTAATATTTCATTGGGCTGCCTTTCTCTTTGATGACAGCATGCACTCACCTTGGCATCATTTCGATAAGCTTATGCAATGCCACAACATTTATTTCTGTCAGAGTTTTATTAATTTTCACCAAGATGTTGTATTGATGGTGGAAGGAGTTGGACCGCTGTGTAAAGTCTTCTCTGGCACATCCCAAAGATTCTTAGTAGGTTTAAGGTGACTGTGGCTCAGGAGGTAGAGTGAGTCGTCTTCCAACTGGAAGTTTGACGGTTCAATCCGTGGCTTCTCCAGTCTACACGCCGAAGTGTCCTTGAGCAAGACAAGGAACCCCAAATTGCTCCCATTGCATCCACTGAATGTGCGTGCGCGGTAGATAAATGTGCTTAAAGGCTTAGAATAAAAGCGCTGTGAGAATGTATGGGTGAATGATGCTTGTGAAAAGTGCTTTGAATGCTCAGTTAGTGTAGAAAAGTACTATATAAGCACCAGTCCCTTTACTGTTTACCTTTTAAGGTGTAGACTCTGCGGTGACCAATCCATGTGTAAAAATCACGTCTCATGCTTCCTGAACCACTCTTTCACATTGCAAGTGCAATGAATTCCACCACTGTCATCTTGGAATATGCCCATACCATCAGTGAAGAAAAAAAATCCATTGACGGAAAAACCTGGTTGTTCAGTATTTTCAGGCACTCAGCTGACCTCATTTTTTGAGCACATAACATTTCTGAACCTCGACCTGACTAACTGAAGCAAACGCGGATTATAACACTACCCCTACAGGCTTGCACTGTAGGCACCAGGCATGATGGGTGCACCACTTCCATCCACTTCACTTCTTACACAAATGCTTCCCCTCAAACTGGAACAAAGTAAATCTAGACTCAACATGACCTTTTTCCATTGCGCCAGCTCTTTGTGCTCCTTAGCAAACTGATTTTTTTTTTCTGATTTGTCTCACTGATAAGTGTGTTTCTTAATGCTACACAGCTGTTTAGTCCCAATCTATTGAGCTCTCTTTGCATCATGCTTTAAAATGCTCTTTCTGTCACTATTAAACATAGGTGTGACTCACACTGTATGAGTTCTACTGTTGATTTTTTACAATTTGGTTTCACCAATCATAATCATTTGAGATTTCTTTTTTTTCCAACCACATTTCTTCCTCAAAGGTGATGGCTCACCACCATCCTTCCAGGTTTTAATAACACCTCGGGCAGTTTTTAATGCAGGCCATCAAGCAAAAAAAAAAAATTAACCCTTCTGAAATGAAGTAACATCTTTTCCATGCAATGAGAAGCTACTCACTGGATCAGTTAGGGTTAAATAACCTGTTGCCAGCTGAAACAAATTAATCTCTGCAGTAATTATTTAGTGAAAGGCTCTTAAGCATTTGCTCAGTTAAATTCAGGTAGTGACTATTTCTTCAGCTGAGCAGTATGTAAACTCTTTTTTTTCTGTTATACTACATTTATAAAATAATTCCAGGGTTACAATGCAACGCCTTTCATATGCTGTCATTCAAAAGGTGTATTGATGATGACCACAGGTATGGTACCTTCAGCTGCTCCCTTGGGTCTTCCTCAAGGAGTAACCACAGCAGATTAATCCACATTAGTAATTTGGCAGTGGTTTTATGCCAAATGTCCTTCCTGACGCAACCTTCAATGGTGAGAGGGGCTTGTGTCCCCACCTGGAATCGAACCAGGGACCTTTCAGTTGTAAGGCGAAAGTGTAAACCCACTACAAGACCATAGGTAATAATAACAATAATCAGAATGATAAGAATAATAATGATAGGTTTCTAATAATAGGTTTTTTTGAGCTCCCATTTATAATACTAGAATGAGACTATTTGCATGTTTGAATATGTACACATGCTCAGAGGCAAAATTTGCTTTATACTGTTAAGTAAGTGAATTCATTGGCTATGTTTGTTAAAATAATCTTAAAAAATAATCAGCCAATCTTTGGTTAATGAGAGATGCTTTAATTCACACTGGAGGATTGTTGATATTAAATATAAAACACTTATCTTTTTAGACACGTTTTCTCCGCAGAGTAGCTTGTTTTACTGATTTTTATTTGCTTCCTGGATGTACATGCATTATCTCAATATGACTTGTCTGGTCATTGTCCTGGGAGTGGCCCTTGAGATTTGTTAAAACTAGAAAGCAGAGGTCCAGGTTAACAAAGCCACAACACAAATGCAAAACACATTAATAGAGAAGGGAATAGTGCAGTAACTTATCTCTGTTATGGATTAATTGGATCGAGGAACCCAGTGAGCCACAAACAGCTTCTACTATAAACATCACCATACCTGGCTGCTAATCTATGCCAGCCATAAATTTGTACTGACACAGATCAATGTAGAAATAATATGGACACATTACCGGTTATTTGTCAAAATAAAAACATGTTTGATGAGTTTTGCTGCCAGACGTGAGCTTTGTTTTCAGAGTTATGACCCTGTTGTGCAGAAACCGGGACATGGAGACCTATTTGTCAGGGCAGAGAGAGGATGCTCTTACTATGCTTCGGCTTTTGCTGTGTAATTGATTGCAAACATTAGGGTACTATATAAACAACTTTTGGCTGTTTTGACCAAGTTGTGTGAATGCAGGGAACATGAAGCTCAAGGAGAGTGTGGAGTGAATATCCATATAAGCAACATTTGCTATTTTGTTGACATACTGTAGCACTTAAGACAGAATAAAAACCCCTATGCGCTATCATTCCAAGCATGGTTACTCTTGCCTTTGAGGTCAAAACACCCTTGAGTACTCAGAAGGGATGGACTTTATCTAAATTGCTGCTCTGCATTGACTTTGTCTGCCTCACTTTATTTCCGAAGCTGAATGTATGTTCACCTCTTTTTAGTTCCAGACCCTTAGTTCCAGATTGGTCATGGCTCTTTGAGAGTACTAATGGACTTTTGGGCTTTATCAAACAATTGCTCTCTGCTTTTTAGTTTGCTACCATAGAGTTCAGATAATCAGCCGTGTGAAAAGCAGCTGATGGTAAAACGAGGTAGTTTGAAACATGTTGTCAGATAATTGATGCACCCCGTAGCTCTCTTGTTCTCCCAGCCGCCCACTCAGACAAAAATCCCTGCAGGAATGAATCAACGGGTCCTGCTACTGTCAAGAACACAAAACTAGCATAAAGTACCAGGGACAAGTGTGCCTTTTTAGCATCTCACTGCTACTGGGGCCGTCTCAATGAAGCTTAAAGGTAACTACAAGCTGATTCAGAGCCAGAGCACTTTGTCTTAGAAGAGGAAGTTACTGAGGGGATGAAAGGTGTGGGTGGTATGAAATGAAAATGGGACGGTGCCAGAGAAGGGATGAGGTTGTGGCTTTAGCGACACAGCTAAGCATTAGCTTGCAGAGGTTAGCACAACAAATGAACACCCACCCCCGACTATTTCATTGTCAAGCTGTCAGAGTCGTTGCTAGGCACCTGCGGCTAAGCTCATTAGGGTAAAAAAGGAAAATGAGACCAAAACAGATACAAGCAGTTTGAATGGAGCAAGGCTCTGTGAGATAAGGCCAAAGTCAGGACATGAAGATTAAATATTCACATTTTTAGGTGATTATAGTCTCCAATCAGGAAGGAGAATGAGTTGCATATAAAAATAAGTCTATGTATGCCTTATTTTATTTACAGTGTATTATATTTGCATTTTTAGTCAACTTTTGCACAGGAACTCTTCAAGTTAAAATTTTTTTTTTCTTCACTGCCTTGTCTACTTTATCTCCAGTGAGTCGACATCTGCAGTGATGCAAGCACACACTTTCATTAATATTTTTGCTGGATATTTCTCCTTCGTCTCACACTTTCCTGACTCTGTCTCCATAGCCTAGTCACTGGAAACAATCCAAACAAGGTAATTGTGTGATTAAAGCATTTACATGGTTCCCAGTAACCTGATTTTTCCAATGATTGTGGTTTCCATGAGGTGTTTGATTACTGAGCTAACGTCTTAGACTGCAAAAACAGACACAAGACAGAAGCTGGTTGGATTAGAAATAAATATAATTTGTGAGCATGGTGGTGTGGTGGTTAGCACTGTCTCTTTACAGCAAGAGGTTCCAGGTTCAAATCTAGCAGCCAGCCAGTGTAGGCCCTTCTGTGTGGAGTTTGCATGTTCTCCCAGTGCTTGTGTGAGCTTGAATGGTTGTCTGGCTCCCTGTGTTGGCCCTGCGACAGACTGGTGACCTGTCCAGGGTGTACGCTGCCTTTTGCCACATGACAGCTGGGATAGGCTCCAGTGCTCCCTGTGACTCTGAATTGGATAAGCGGAAGAAAATGAATGAATGTGTTTTGTATTGAACTTTACAGATGTAAAAAAAAAGAAAGTTTTTCTTCAAGTACTGGCTGACGTATGCCAGTATCAAGTGGGCTAATAGTACGATACAATAGAATTGGTTAGGCTCTAACAGCTGAACTGATTTTTATCTGATTTTGTTTATAACTTTTCTGCTGATGGTTCAATATCTCAACACCAAGAGCTACATTCTTTATCTGAAGTGGTGACAGACACTTGAAATTCCAGCCAGAGTGAGGCAATCTATAAGACATCTTGCAAATATAAACAATGTTTGATATAAATGTTGCTCACTCAAGTTGCAGTTGTGGCCCTCGGGAACAGCGGGGATCAACACTCTCACAGCATGGTGCTGTCAAGACCAACTGCGAAGTGTACTCTGACTCACTTGGAGCTGAATTGAGTTTGTTCCATCTATAAATGACCACCATCTGTCAGGAAATCAAGGTCTTTGGGCCGATATAGAGTGATTACACTCATTTTTGAGTTAGTAAAGTGTTAAAGGAGGCCTAATAATATGCTTTTTCTTATTTTCTCTTAGGTATTGTTACAGTGCTTAATGTTTATACCAAACATGGCCAAAGTTTCAAATAATGAGAACAGTGTTCATACACATGATCTCTGTGAACCAGAAGCTGTTTCAGAAAGTCATTTCTACTGTTGGATCTGTATGATGTCAAAAAGAGGGGATATCCCAAATATGGTCATCTCATGCACAACGGCTCCTCCCTCTTGGTTTCCAAATTTTCCGTTTAAGAGGGGCAGCCAATCAAAAAAAAAACTTGGCTTTCTTGTTTACAGTGGTGATGGACAGGTTGACAGATGAGGTCAGGCAGAAGTGTCCGTGTATTACGATGTTCGCACACGTTATTGTAATCATTAATGAGAGTAAGGAGCAGGTGGAAGAGAGCCTGGAGAGGTGGAGGTATGCACTGGAGAGAAGAGGAATGAAAGTCAATAGAGGCAAAACCAAATACATGTGTGTGAATGAGCGGGAGGCAGGTGGTATGGTGAGGACGCAAAGAGTAGAGGAAGTGAAGGTGGATGAATTCAAATATCCAGGGCCATCCATCCAAAACAACAGCATGCAGGCAGGGTGGAGTGGATAGAGATGAGTGTCAGGGGTGCTTTGTGATAGAAGACTAGCAGCAAGAGTGAAAGGGAGGGTCTTCAAGTTAATTGTGAGACCTGCTATGATGTATGGTTTGGAGACAGAAGCACTGACAAAAAGACAGGAAGCAGAGCTGGAGGTGGCAGAATCGAAGATGCTCATATTTTCACAGGGAGTGACCAGGATGGACAGGATTAGAAATGAGTCCATCAGAGGGACAGTTCAGGTTCAGAGAGGCAATGTTGAGATGGTTTAGACTTGAGCAAAAGAATGAAAGTGGACATATTGGACAAAAGATGGCTCATGGATGCAATGAAGGAGGACATGCGGAGAGTTGGTGTGACAGGAAGGGATGCAAGGTATAAGATAAAATAGAGGTAGATGATCCTCTGAAACAGGAGTAGCCAAAAAAAAAAAAAATTGGCATAAAATATTAAAATATGGCAAAGTGCTAAAATTCTGTACTGCAAAAATGTATGAAAGATTTACAAGGGTGCAGTAGAGCAAGGAAACAGTTTGTGACTAACCAAATGTCTTTATGCTTACTCTAATGCCAAATTAACTTGAAGGACTGGTTTAATAATAATTACCTTTATCTGGTTAAAACATAATTAGCATGCTTGTGAATGGGCACATGCTATTTTCCTCTTGTGGGACTCTGCACCCTTTTTCCACCATAGCCTGTGTACCACCTGCCTCTCCTGCTGGCACCAGTTAAGTCGCGGTGACTGGCAAGCCCTGTAGTTAGCATTCACACTGCGTCTGAAGATGAGCCACGCTGCTGCAGGCTTAGTCTGTGTGCTAGGCTTGTGTCCATCGCTGGTGCAGCCATGTCACTGGCTCACTCGTGCTGTCAACACACATTTAGGCAGCTCAATCCCCCTGCTCCACCGGCCACTAAGAACAGCCCCATTGATATTCCGCTATCAAACCCAAACTCTACCTGTTTCAGTTTAGCCCACTTAAAAAGCTATATAAAAGGTCTACTTTGGTAAGGTGTTTGGTTCCATTACAGTCTTTTAAGCGAGAGCTAATAGCACCCTGTATGTGAGTGATAGCGCGTCAGTGAGCTTGTGAGTGCTGTAATGCATCTTGAAATGAAGGTTGTCTCGCACCATCCTGTGACAGGATGAAATGAATGGGTCTCTTTCATTAGCTATTCCTCCCTTTGTGCTTTGAACACTGTGGATGTGCAGAATCCATAGCCCCTGGATAAACATGTCACTTATAGGTGGTGCTGTGTTGAAAGCTAGATGGAGGCTAATGATACTGTAATTGAAACATGCTACTGAGGTTTAATTTAGCACAATTTGACACCATTTGCATAGTGCGTGCACACATGCTGCAGCCTGTGATTTTTGCAATCATCGCTATTCCCCTGTGGGACATTTTTGCAAGTAGTTCTTTGCAGCTGAGGTATCCGTTGAATCTGTCTCTTGCAAACACATGTATACATCTAGTGCCACTTTCCACTGCATGAAATCGCTGGAGAGACCAGACACTTGTGCTATCAAACAAGACTGACCCTTTTCTCATCAGAGCTCCAGTGTCTCTCTCCTCCCTTTTTTTGTGTTCCCCTTTTCTTTCCCCAAGGCGGTGTGGCCTTCACGGCCAGTAATTACAGGCTATATCAAAGCTATATATCACCTTATATCTCAGTAGACCTCAGCAGGCACCTTAAGGGACAGCTGATAGCATTGTGGCAGGCTTGTGCATGACCCCTGAAGGAGAAAAGCAGGTCAGGATGGAGCAGCTACCTCTTCTCCAACACGTACACATCCAAACACATGCACGTTCTTTTTGTTTTTGTCTTTTTTTTTAAAAAAAATCACTCTATTTCTTTTCTTTAGTCTCCCTGGGACTCTTCCCACTGCTGTGTCATCACGCTTGTCATTTTGAAGAACAAAGAAGAATAAAAAATATTTTTGTCTTGGAGCATTTTTGTGTTTATGCACACGGCACTAATGATGAAGGTTAATAGATGTCACAGCTTGATGAGTCCCAGGAGGATTGACAGAACTAAATTAACACAACCTGTGATTTGACTCTGTTTGCCACATGACAGCTGACATTTGACAAACTTCATGTTAATGACGTGCATGAGGAAAACAAACAATCCCACCACACTTAGGTCGGAATGCGTGAGACAAATGACGGATGGTACCTTGTGTTGACCGAGGGACAAGAGTTATTAAGGGATAAGGAGTGGAAAGCAGATGGGAGGATCCTTTCTCCTTTGACGACGATCTTTCCCATACATGGCAGTTCTCATTATCCTTCTCTTTTGACCTTATTTTGGCATTGAAGGATTTGATGAGATATTTATTTGAGAAAGAGAGTGGGATTAACTGAAGAATCCCCTTCGGTGAGATATTATGGGCGTATGCTTTAATGGAAGAAAACACATAGTCTTTGGCAAATGGACAACGTGTGGGCCTCAAATTGAAGACACTAAGAAGAAACACACTGATGCCTTTCTCTTCAGAGGCTTGTAAAGTAGGAGTTCCTATTAACTGATTTTGCTTAATGCCAGAGTAAGGAACCAGCAGTTTTCATTGACCAAATCAGGATTAATAATTCAACCTAACTAGTTGTGATATTTACAAAGCACAGACCTTGGCACCTATAATTCCACATGCACTATATGGACAAACATATTAGGCCACACCTGTTAATCATTAAATTCAGATGTTTCTTTCAGCCCCATTCCTGCAAGTGTATAACATCAAGCACCTGGCCATGCAGTCTGCCTTTACAAACATTTGTGAAAGAATAGGTTGTTGTAAAGGGCTCACGGAATTCAAGCATGGTACTGCAATAGCACGTCACCATTGAAACAAGTCAGTTTGTGAAATTTATGCACTCCTAGAATATCCAGGATCAGCTGTGCAGTGGTTGTTAGTGCAAAGTGTTTAGGAGCCACAGCAACTCAGCCGCAAAGTGGCAGACCTCGTTAAGTTACAGATCGGGGTCACCAAGTGCTGAGGCACATAGCACATAAACGTCACCAGTGCTCTGCTGAATCTGTAACTGCAGAGTTCTGTACCTCCTCTGGGATTAACATCAGCACAATAAACTGTGCGCTGGGAGCTTCATGGCATAGGTTTCCATCTAGCAGCTGCATGAAAGCCTTATATCACCAAGCTCATTTCCAAGTGTTGTATGTTGTGAAGCATGTAATGGGACTCTGGAGCAGTGGAAACATTTTCTGTGGCTTGACCAATCACACTCTCGTAGAGGCATGGCTGAATGAGTTTGGTGTGGAACAACTTGACTGGCCTATACAAAATGCTGACCTCAACCCAATCGAATGCCTTTGGGGTGAACTAGAATGGAGATTGCAAGCTAGGCCGTCTCCACCAGCATCAGTGACTGACCTCACTAATGTTCTTCTGGATGAATGACAAAAATTCCCACACACACTCTCCAAAATGTTGTAGAAGGCCTTCACAGAAGAATGGGAGCTGTTATAGGTGCATAGGGAGGGACAAACCCCATTTTAATGCCTATGAATTTAGAATGGGTTGTTATAAAAACTCATGGCGACTATCTAATTCATAACCCTTGGTATTGCTTTAGTTTTGAGCCTCACATCCATAAATGTGCCTAGCTGGCTTTGATTATCAAAGCGGTTTAACAAAAAGGACATAATTACAGATATTTAACATAAAGTCAGCTGGCTGTTTACATATACTTACAGTAAATATGTTAAAATAGTAATAGCTAGTTTTAGATTATTAACCCTTAAGGTAAAACAAGAAAACCAACACCATGGTAATTCAGTAAATTCTATCGATGTGTCACAAGTTCAGCTCAGCCTGTGAAACAACTTTAGACTGTCTTAAAGTTTAAAAAAAAGATGTGATCATCATTGTCTGTGCCTGGATTGAGGCTAACATTTTTATCAGAAATCCTACATGACAAAGTGCTGGTGTCACGTTTGAAAGAAGAGGCAGAAGGATCTGATGAAAGATTAAATAAAGCTGCATTAGGGGAAAGATTGTGTGCTTTTGGAACTTAGCCAAAACTAGAGAGCCAGGATCTGTTTGATGAAAGTGCAATGCTAAACGAAAGCAGAAAAACAAGTGACAATGTACTGTACATAGTAGATTTGAATATTTATGAATCTTTATTACAACGAATAGACAGCTGCCGCTGACATTGAGAGTGATTACAATGCTGAGCAGATGTGAGTGTTATATGGTCATTGCTCAGGCACAGCTTCTAAAGCTCTACTACAAGTGGCCTGCCTTATCTAAAGTCAGGGTCTGCATAAACATTTAACTTCTAAAACAAAGAGCTGTCAGATGACTTAATACATTAAATTAATGTCGCAGTGCAAATACCACACAGGTGCTGCTTCTTATTAAAAGTTCAATTAGGCAGATTGTAATGACAAGTATTCCTCCACTGATCTGCTACATCTATTGATTCCTACTGAGCCACACAAATAAGAAGAATGTTTATGTATATTTTATTAGATTATATTGATGGAATATTTTGCATTGTTCATCCTTGAGTACAAGTGTTTTCCACCCGCTTTGCCCTGTTTATGCAGGAGTCATCGGTTTGTCTTGCTTACTCTTGGTTGGAGGCTGTTTTTCCATGATACAATTACATGTTGAGCACCTGACAATTACAGAACAAAAACATGACCGATGAGCACAGCGGGAGACAACTGCCTGTTGTAATAGTTTGAACAAATAGAGAATGGTGGGAGGTTTTTGCAGCCAGCGTTAATATGCAGAAGGGTATTTATAAAAGCTCTGACAGAAAGGGAAGATAAAGATTCCATTTTACTATAAAGCAAACATGCAAAGTAATAAACACAGTCAGAACTTCTTTGGATTACTGTAGGAATTTAAACCGCCTTTCCATCTGTGCTTGTTTGCGGGCTGCCCTGGCATAACCCTCTTTACATAAAGAGTTTTAAAATCAAAGAGCTTTATTTCTTCCATTTTTTGTTCTTTTCCTGCAATGGATGACATCACCTGACATTCATTATCCTGTCTCATTTTTTAGACTTCCTGCCTCCAACCCCACGCCTATCGTCTTTGATAAGAACCTGCCGCATTCAATTTTGGCCAATTAGTTGCAATAAATTTCAAGCCAGCGGCCCTTTGAGTAAGCCCGGGATCTCCCAGACGTGGCAATACAAGACTCTGTGGTGATTAGATGGAAAAGGAAGCCCGTATGGGAAAATGTTTAAGAATATCTCCCACACGGAGCAAATTGGTACCTCTCAGGAAATGGAGATAAAAGAACGGATTGACACCAAGCAAGCCAGTGGTTTGAATCTACCGTAACGGTGTCCATTTTTGGATTCCAAGATGAATACCCCATAGACTTTATTATGCCCCTACAAGCTTTCCCAGAGAATCTAGAAGTCTGGAAGTTTTCAGAAATGTTTTTATTCTTCACCCCTACAGATTACCCTCAGGAAGCCTGGAACCGGTTGTAGTGTTCTATCAGATTAATAGCTGTCACAGTGGTGGCTCGCTAAACATGGGAGTTTATAATGTGTTGAAAAAATGGAACTAGGAGGCTTCAGTCCATTTGTCAACTAGGGGAGTGAGTTTCATTTGGATGAGTCCAAACAGTAAAGAAAGGGCTAATTCAGGCAGGAGCAGGTGCTTAGTCAGAGTGCAGAGAGTCGACTAGGCTTTTTCCTTTCCTCTATCTGATGTTTGCTTTCTCTGCGCGCCATGGTTTTTTCATCATTTTTCTTTTGGTATTCCTTTCTTTTTTTAATTGGCAGCAGGGAGTAGCCAACACATTTGATGTCTACAGTGCCTTCTCTTGATTTTGCCCTAAAGTGTTGGATCCGTTTATTTTTCCTCCAGCATAGTGAGGGCATGCAACTTTAACTGACCTCCAATAACTTTGCTGGGTATTCTTCATTGCTCCCCCAAGATAAAAACAACATCCTTTGATGCTGATTCATGAATCATCTTTAGAATGAATTTTAGAACTTGCAGCTCTTTCATCCCCGCAGTTTAGCACTTTGCAATTAAAAAAACTTTGATGTGATGACATATTTTCAGATTAACATGTGCAGTTGTTGAGCTGTCATATGTATACTGTGACCTACCACAACATTAAAACCATTAATAGAATAACATTTATTATCTCATTAGAATAGAGCACTCTAAAAGAAAAACTTGGGTCCTGGCATTTGTGTGGATGTTACTTTGATCTGTATAACCCACCTAAACATTATTACAGACTGGGCCATAGTCCAGTTGTTTTATTGACACTCTGTGACATCACTGCACCCATTAGGGTAGCAGCCATCCACCCTCCTTAAGGTATAATGTGCCACTAACACAAAAAAAAAACTCAATAACATGCAGCTGGGAGAAACGCACAGACTGGGAGGTTCTCACTTTAAGCATGAAAAGACTTTTCCGAGTCGACATACAACGATGAATGAGTTAATTTTATTATAACTAATTAACATAAGTGAAGGAATATCTGCAGAATAGCTCACCGGTAAGTCATGCCATTTGCTGGCTCTTGCGTTATTTAATTCATATTAAGGGTAAATGTCCCTTAAGATTTTGTAAGGGATACGTGGTGTTTATTTTTTTAAACCTTAGACCTAAAGTGGCCTCTGCTCTTCACTGTGCACCGTACACAGTGTAGTTTTCCAGTGACAAAAACTTACAGTGGAAAAGAGGAGTTAAGGAGACCACATAAACAGCATCTCTGCTAGTCTGCAGTCACATTATATTCTTATTTAAAAATCAGTCCAACAGTTAGTAATGTCCTGGTCTTGTTGCCTGTCATTTGTCAATAGTAATAGATCAGTGTAGCTGCTCAACAATCACACGCGTTAACTTCAAAGTGCAGAAGTTCAAGCATCAACTTGTGTACATGTGCCGGCGCATGCCCACACTTATCTGTGTTTCAAGTGTTGGTTATGTGTGGAGATGTTATTTGTGATTACATTTATTATAAATCTCAAAGTAATAATATTAATTTAATGGATCGTTTGGTAAATGAGCAAAAAATGATTGGTGAGCTATCACCAGTCAACAAGACCATTGCTGATCCTAGATGCCATCATCCACTGGTACAATCCTACCCTATGCCCACCCTCTGTGGCAATGGCACTCCCCAGCAGCAGTGACCTTCCCTGGTAAGATAATAACACCCTCCTCCACAGGGAAAATTTACTTGGGAATGGCTTGAAGAACATGACAAAGATCTTAAGGTGTTTACCCACCTTAAGGTTGTCCAGGTCCAACCATTCCAGTCAGGCATCCGCAGCCCAAGCCAACAAGCTGCAGGACCCAAAGGAGCCTCTCCTAATGTCCCATTGCTAGAAATGAAAGAACAGCCCCAAGGACAGAGATCTAATGGCGGAGGAGAAAATTTTGAACAAGGTTATTTAGGACGGCTTTCTTCGTAGCCTAGCAACAACAGAGGCTTGATAAAAGCACTCTGAAAATGAGTTAATGTGGACTTGGAGCGGGAAAACAATTTATGTCTGTGGACACATACACTACCCTTATTTTTTTAAGTTTAAACATCACAAATGATTAGGTTTACAAAATGGAAACTTCTCAAGGAACAAAACAAAACCCTAAGCCACTTGAAAAGTTTTGTTTTCCCTCCACATCACTTAAATGATCTCTGGACTGTTTTCCCAGTAGTCCTGTTACTTTATCCTCAGCCAAAAATCCTGGGTTATGAGGGGCAACAGCTATGTGAGTCATCAGCTTACTTTCAACTAGTCTGACAAAACTAGCAGTGCTCCTCTAATTATCCCAAAAAAGGGAATTGCAGTACAATTTTGTACAGCAGTATTATGATTGTAATAGTTTTGATTAAATTTGATAGGGGTGAGCTGACAGTTTATCATTTAAGAACAAATATAAACAGCTCCCTCTGCGTAGTCATGTAAACAGGATTATTGTAGGAAATTGTCAGTTTATGCAATCATATAAACAGCCTAAACAAACTGAGTCTTTTGGCAGTGGTGGTGCTATTGTTGCTTATAAAAGTAAGCGTATCTAATTGAATCCAGCCTTATTAATCACTTAAGTGAAACAAAGGCAAACCTCAATATAATGTAAGACATAATTCATTTATATTTTACTATAGAGTCAATTACAGTGTTGCCAAATAAAACTCTCAGTATCTCTACAAACCCAAAGGCCTTTGGAGCTATATACTACTGTCACTCTGAACCTCCAGGACAACAAAATAATTTTCACACACTGTGTTTGACAAAGCTGTTTAAAATGTATGAGGCCAGTAAAGTGTCTGGCCAGGAAGATCATGATTAATCATCACACCCCTTGTTTTTTGTTCCACTTTATCATCAACAGCTGCATTCAGAAACATCCTCCCTGCACACAATCTAGAACTGTTCATCTTAATTGTATCGTAATACTCTTTGTAAGAATGCCTCCATTTTTGGTTGCATCAGTTCTATGGAAGCTCCTTCCAGGCCACTTAAACTTGTATTACTGGTGTGATTGATTCTCCTGACCAGTGGAACAAAAGTCTGACTTTGCTAAACTTTGGTGAACAGATGTTTATCTTTGGTGTTTCATGAATGTCATTGCCATTTACATGTAGACTTCCCAATCTATTTGGGTTTGTTATAGTTTCGTTAACCAAGCGTCTCAGTCTGTTTTCTATCTTTGTCATGCAGTGAAATTAATGTTTCTTTCTTTAATTCAGATTGCCATTTTGTTGCTTTCCGTGGCTTTTGCTGTGCTTTCAAGAATTAACATTACTTTGGTCATGACAGATCACAGCTTCCTACCTTTTTTCCCTTGTGTTACAACTCTAGATTCCCAGCTTTTGTCGTGTACGTGAACGTAAACTTCTGTATCTTATAGCCATTTTCACACATTAACTTGGGGACAATTTTGGGGCAATCAGGTTGGGTTGTTTTCCACAGTTTTTCTTTTTCACACATAGCACACAGCAGGAAACTGAACTCCTCAGAGGGGTTCTCAC
>VUQH01033043.1:33815-117001 GCA_015106775.1 Etroplus canarensis | reverse complement strand
TCAGAGGGGTTCTCACTTGTGATAACAGTTTGTGTGATTTAGTTGAAGGGGCTTAATGCAGCGTGCAGGTCACATAGACAAAAGTATTGGGCCACTCAGTTACATTACACCTACAGGAGCTTTTACAACAAACCGTTCTAAATCCATATGCATTAATTTGGAGTCACTCCCTGGCAAGTGTAACAGCCTCCAATCTTCTGGGAAGGCTTTCTACAAGGTTTTTTCAATGTGTCTGTAGGAAAGTTTTGCCCATTCATCCAGAAGAGCATTTGTGAGGTCACAAATGCTGATGTTGGACAAGAAGGCCTGACTCACAATCTCCATTCTAGTGCATCCCAAAGGTGTTAGATGAGGTTGAGGTCAGCATTTTGTGTGAGCCAAACTCAGCCAAACATGCCTTTATGAACTTTGCCTTGTGCGCTGGGGCACAGGCAGGCCTTGCATGAAGCTGCTTGGCCATGGAAACCCATGCCATAAAAATCCTGGTTCAAAGTTTTTATGCTGATGCTAATGCCAGAGGAGGTTTGAAACTCTGCAGTTATTGAGTCAGCAGACTTCACTCCATAGCTTTGTGTGGTCTGCCACTTGCTGCAATGGTGACATGCTTGAATTCAGTAAGCTCTTTAGAACAGCCTTTTTTCCACTATTTTTTTAAAGGCAGACTGCATGGCTAGGTGCTTGATTTTATTCACCTGTGGCAACAGAACTGAATAAAACACCTGAATTCAGCGATTAAGTGGTGTGGCCCAATACTTTTGTCCATATAACATAGCAGTGAATGTTTTCTATTGTTAACTGAGCTATTTTTGCATTGACAAAATCTGGTATTCCATGCGCTTTGTATTAAAATTTGATCCAACTGCTTTGGACAGTTGCATTCTCACATGCACCTCTGTTGGGTATGTCCTAGAAAAGTTCAGGGTTGTGTTGAATGTATGAAAAGGGCTCATATGAATGTCTGTCAGTTTGCTTAGTTGCCATTTGAAATTGGTGAGGTTTAGTTGTATTGAGATACTATAGTCCCACTGAAACTTACATGGCTCAAACTGCTTAGCTGAGACGACTTCAGGTCGTTGCTCAGCACAGCATTACAAGGGACTCTGCCACCTTAATCCTGCTATCTTACAGTGTTTTAGTCCCTTTCCCTATCCTCTCAATTACTATTTGATTTTGAGTCCCTTTTCCCCTCTTTACCTCATATTCCTATACATCTTCTTTTTTTTAAATTTTGCCTTAATTTTTCTTTTTCTTTGTGTCTGTGTCACATCATCTTTTCTTCTAATGGGCTCAGGGGATGGGCATGAATGACTTTCCACAATCAAAATTCTGCGGCTGCTTTGCAAGGGCACGGGGAGCGGGATCTACATTCATGACACATGGCCTCTAACCTTGGCGAGACAAATTCAAGGAGCAAAACAAGGTGCGGTTTCACCTTGTTTGCTTGGTAATTCTCTGATGGCAGCACACAGTTAGCACTGCAGAATGAACCTGCTTTATTAGCCTGGTCTCATCCAGCCTTAGTTAGTGCTACCATCTGCTTTCCCAGTTCCATTTTGGCAAGAGGCTATATCTAGAATTGTGTTTAAAGGTAGTAATTATAATCAGAATTTGTAACATTGAATTAAGAATTTCACCACTGGGTGAAAGTGTTTTACCAAAAAGTTATACTGCAGTTACTTCTATAATAGGAAAAAGAGAATCTAATATGCTCAGCTGAGGTCTTTCTGTGGATTTGTTCTTCCACAGTTCACTGACCTGCTTGTATAGGTAACTGATGATTCGAAATTGACCAGGTGTAGCTATGAGAGAAAAATATGTCTCTGTGATGACCTGTTCAGGGTGTACCTGGCCTCTCATGATAGGAGGTCTGAGCTCCTGCCCTGTGATCCTAAGTTGGATAAACAGTCAACAAAATGGATAAAAAAATGAAGGAAAATAAAATTACTTTGTCTTTTTACCTGTTCAACTGCTCTCTGTCCACTAATTAATTAGAGTCAGCTTAATCATCTATTTCCCAGTGCGGTTAACTGTTATCTGGTGCTCTCTTGCTTATAATTCTTTTTATTAAAACGCAGGTTTAAAATCTTGGGATAGTCTTTGGCACAAATTTGATATTTGATGGATAAATGCTGAGGTCAAGAGTTGTTTTTCACCAACTCAGAACAATCTCCAGACTAAAATCTGCATTTAAACCATCAGATCAAATAAAAGTCATACATGCCTTTGTTACATCTAGACTGGGCTACTGTAATGAGCTGTATA
Organism: Etroplus canarensis; assembly: GCA_015106775.1. Classification (NCBI taxonomy): domain Eukaryota; kingdom Metazoa; phylum Chordata; class Actinopteri; order Cichliformes; family Cichlidae; genus Etroplus; species Etroplus canarensis. Next base: position 114,739 of record VUQH01033043.1, on the reverse strand, counting down.
CAGGAGTTAGAAAATTGTCTCTTGCTCATTTACAATTAGTCCAAAATGCTACAACTAGATTACTGACTGGGACAAAAAAAAGAGCGATCACATTACTGTATAAAGTGACCTTGTATGCGTGTGTGTTTTAGGCATAACATCATAGCAGTTATTTCTTTACTAATTCTGTCAGTTTTAGAAGCTTGTAAACCACATTAATTTACTATTAGCACCTTTAAGATATGTCTGAGGTAACTTTGGATAAAATCACAGTTTTAGCTCATCCAGCTGATGGACCTAATGGGTCTTCACTAAAAATACACTCAAACCAATATTTGTTGTTTTACAAACACTTTTTACATTTTCACAAGAATCAGTTCTGTGGATTGTATTGTTCATGAAATGAGTGTTGCAAAGCACATCTGTGTGTGCCCCTGCTATCTGTTCATAAATGCCATCGTTAGGTTTATTAAGGCAATAATATCATAAGCTGGGTTACTGTCAGTCAAGAACTAGGGTCGTTGTCCTGGGTATGACTATTTGCAAGCCTCTTTGAGTTCTCATTGGATTTTTTTTTTCATTACTTGGTGCAAAACCGATGACGAAAAAACAATCAGATTCTTTTGTTCCTTCAGTCAATAAACTGTGAACTGTGAGGGATCGTGAACTAGATGAGCTACTACACCTTCCTGGTTGCCATAAACATGAGAATGGCATATCTGGTAATAAAAGGGGCATTTTTAAATATTTTTCAGACCCATTTCCTATTTATATTAAAAGATCTGTAGCTAGATTTGGGCTCATTCTTAGGAGATATGGCTTAAATGTTTTGCTTCAAATTATGAAAAACTTCAAAATCCTAATCGTTGTAAAATAGTTCACTTATCACCCTTTTTGATCTTTGGTTGCTGGATCCATGTGCATGTTTTAAAAAATGGGAAACATGGTGTATCAATCTTGAAGCTGAAAAAGTGATGACACTCTCTTTCTGATCAATGTTTCATAGCACAGTTGCATAATTCCCTTTGATCTACTCCAATGCTCTGAATATTCATAGAGTTTGTACCACTTGGACTCTATACATTTCCAGTTCTGCACATAGAAAACTTCAGGAGATTCCTATCTACAGGGACCATGCAGAACTTTTCTTTATAGTTCTAACAATAAATGAATCTCATCTGACATTCCTCATCCCTTAGATGAATAACAAGTTTTAGATTATTCTGATAATCACTTGTAATAATATTATCCTTCAGATTTATAATCCATTAGCCCGCATAAATATCATAAGCTATTTGATGTGTGACATTTCTGACCTTTTGCTTGCTAATCATAACGCTTTTTGTCTCTTTGTAACTTTATGAGGCTTAGCCTACCATGCAAACCTTGTTGAGAATGTAGTTGTCAAGTCCAAGTCAAAGTCTCAGCTCAACCGATAATTCTATAAATACAATTTCCCATGACTGACTAATGAAGTCAGTTGAAAGTGTATTATGCTCAGTGCAGATTTTGATTTGATTTGAGATTTGAAAATTTGTAACTTACTTTTCAGAGCTAAAGTACTAATTGCTAAAGTCTGTAGCTCTGTCCCCATGTTAGATGTGGCTGTTAAAATGTTTTTGTTTTCCTTTCTTTCTTCTTTTTGGTTTTTACTGATAAATTTCAACAATTTCTCAAAGCGTTGACAGTAACATTACAGTCTCACTTTCTCTCTCCTTTCTGGTCTGTTGGTGTGTTTCATAAACTGTAGATGTAACTTCCAGGTTTCAAAAGTGAAGCCAGTGTGGAAGTGCCTCAAACCTCCTTTCTTTCTAATGGCCACAAGAGGGCAATTCCTGTCGTTCCAAAAAAGAAGTCTGCTTATATCGACATCCATGTGAAAACAACCCATCCGCTGCTGAAATTAACATAGATTCATAGCATGGTTTATTAATTTTTGGTCCCTGAGCATAGAGCGTTCCTCATTCTCAATCAGATCCACTCCTCACTCTTCATGTTCAGTTTTAAAACACTGGGATGGCTAAAGCAAAATCCCACAACTTGATAATTCACACCTGGACTTCACTATCCAATGGTCACAGTGGGTACATCCATCTCTTATATACAGTCCATAATGTGTTTATAGGATTAGAATTTGGTTAACTCAACCACCTATTTTTTCCCATTCGTTTATGTTATAGGTTATATGTATAAGTTATGTTTAAGGAGGCTTTAAAAGCAAAACAGCCTATTTTTTGCGTTTTGGTTACTTAAAACAACCAGTGAACAGTTTAACAACAAAAGTCCACTAAGTAGCTGTTCAGGAGCTTTTCATTACGTCACATAATATCTATTTGATTTACTGATGTGAAGAGATACTTTTCAGGCCTTATTTCTTATTGTATTTTATAAATATATAAATAACAGTACCCAGTTAGATGGGTAGATGAATTGTGCCGTAAAGTCAAGATCTGTCAGTTTACTAGACTCATTTTCAGTGGCAAACATGTTCCTGTCGAGGGTATTGTCAGTGTCTAGAGTGGCCTCTCCTGCTGACCCTGTACTTGCTTGTGAAAGCTAATTATGCCAGGCTATTTTCTGACCAGGGAGCATATCAATATTACACAGTGGGAGAGCTCTCGCTTCCTGCCATTCCATTCTATTCGTATTCATGAGCCTTAATTCCATCAATGGCCTTCTCAGACCACTGGGCTGTGGTTGTTCCTTGCTAAGGTGTGATTTTAAAGAAGTGCTTGTAGCTGCCACAGAGTGATTGCTATACCATAAAAGAGTGTAACTTTCAGTCCCACCCGCTCCCCATTTGCCTAGAACATGTTCCAAAGTGGCTGCATATAAAGCAAGAGAAGGCCCTTTGTGAGTGCAAACATGGACCTAATTTTCTTGTGTACATGCTCATCGAGATGGGGGTTGAAGAGGGTTGAAGCTTGATGAATGCGGTGTAGGCTGAGGTTGTGAGGTTTCTGTTACAGACTTTGCAGTGGAAATGAATGCAGGGTGAAGCTTGCTTGTGCAATTGTGCAGAAGCCCTAAAGCCATTCTTGGCAATGAGGGATTGAACCACCACCCATTCACCACATCAGAGAAAAGTGGAGTGCCCACTCCAGGTCAGGGACGAGTTCCTGCCCCAAGTGGAAGAGTTTAAATGTCTTGGGGTCTTGTTCATGAGTGAGGGAAAAGCAGGACGGGAGATTGACAGACACAATGATGCAACGTTGGAAGTGGTGCGGAAGCTATCGATTTAACAGTCGATGCATGTTCCCACCCTCATCTGTGACCACGAGCTCTGGGTAGTGACCGAAACATTGTGGATACAAGTAGCGGAAATGAGCTTCCTCTGAAAGCAGGGTGGGCTCTCGCTGAGCGATAGGGTGAGTTTCTTGGTCAGGGGTGGGGAAGAGTAGAGCCTCTGGTTCTCCACATCGAAAGGGGCTAGTTGAGGTGGTCATGGGCGCCTGCTAGGAGAAGTGCTTTAGGAATGTCCTGCTAGGAGGAGACTCCAGGGTAGACCTAGGACGCACTGGAGATATTTGATCTATTGGCTAGTTTGGGGTTGCTTGGGTGTCTGCCAGATGAACTTTAGGAAATGGCTTAGGGGAAGGTGGTCCGGGTGTCTCTGCTGCTGCCCCTGCGACCTGGACCTGGATAAGAGGCAGATGATAGATGGATGAATAGATGGAAGGAAGGAAGGAAGGAAGGAAGGACAGTACAGTAACCCAGTTCTGGACTGATTCTTTATTTTGTATTTTACAAAAACTGGTGTTGTCAAAACCCTTAAATAAATTGCATAAATATATGCTTGCAATTTTAAAAAGAGAGAGAAGTGAGAAAACTGCCTGAAATAAAAAGATATCTGCTCAAATTTTGTCGATTTTAATTAACCATTCCTCTATGACCTCTATTCATCAGGTAATTTTCTATTAGGATCTCATTTTTAATGGAGACCTCATCACACAAATAATTTTCATTTAATTCCCTATTCCTCAATTAAATTATATTTAATTATTCAATTATACTTATTTCATGCCATTTGAGGCAGCTTTGTGCACTGTGGCTGTATACGCTTTCTGTGCCACAGAATCAAAAATGCTTAAAAAAGAAGGGACTGCGGAAGGGACTGTTTTCATAGTTGGAGAATGACCACAAGGGAGGCAGCACAGATAAAAGATGCTTCATTTGAATCATTACAAACCTGTTTCTACTCTTTCCCCACTGACACTTTCACATTCACACAATCAGGCTTCTCATGTCACCTTGAATAGCTGATGGAATTTATTTTACATCTACTGCTCCCCAATACCGGTGCATGTGTAAGTTAATGCACTTTCATCTTGGCCATGTATTGGTCTTTGGTACGTTACCGGATCAGAATTTGAATTTGTCTTTTCAAGTACTTGGATTTGACATCATCTGTTACAAAGCTAATTCATGGTATACTCTTGTTTGTGGTAGTTTATGTATTTAAATGCAAAATGTTTAAAAAAAAATTAGATATTGTCAGAGAGAATGTTTTTGTCTTGTCCACCTTTGACTGACCTCTGCTGTCTCATTGTATATTAGCATTTCTTGAGAAATTTCAAGAGGATATACTGGTACCACTTCTTTCGCTTTTACACCTAGGATCCTCTTCATGATGCAAGTTCACATGAAAGAGGTGAGAACTGTGCACACAACCTAACACCTGCTGCCAGTACATTTAATAAAAGATATGATGGAGCTGTTGACTCCAGTTGGGAAATTGGGAGGCTGCAAGAGCATAAAATAATAAAATTCAAGGCAAGTTCAAGGTATAAAATGCAAGGTAAAAGGCATAGCACATACATAAGTATGAAACAATCAATAACAAGGTGGAAAACAATGTAATATACAGATATAAAATTATATAACTAAATTGGTTACAAAGAACAGCTTTCCTTTTCAAACAAAAGCAACTTATATCAGCATATTCTATGTATAATATAAACTATACAGAGCTTTTTAATAGGTGATGCTGTCAGTGTTAGTGGTGTTAACACAGAGACTTGCATAAACTTCAGATTTTATAATATAAATATAAATCCAGGTCATTTAATGTACAGTCATGTAAAAAAAAGTGTACCCTCCTTCAGTTCTTAGGTTTTACAAAATAAAAAATCATCTGATCCAAAGCAGGTCTTAAAATTACAACACATGACATATTACAATGTGTCATTATTTAATTTAACAAAAACAAATTTAACAAAGGCAGACCAAGTATGTAAAAAAGTAAGTACACCCTTAGTGCTTCAATAGGAATTAGTAGAAGTTACTAGTAAAAAGTAGTAATGGTATAAGCAGCAGCCATATACTGCTAGTCAAATGCACTTGATTAACTGATCATCAGCAAGTGCGACCACCCCTATAAAAACAGAGGCTTGACATTTTTCTGCTCTGGAGCAGATAGTCTGGTGTGTGTTAACACAGTGCTAAGGGGGAAAGACAGTGATCATCAGTGATCTTAGAGAAGCAATTGTTGCTGCACATCAAGCTGGGAAAGGTTATAAAGCCATTTCCACACAATTTTAAGTCCATTATTCTACAGCTAGAAAGATTATTCACAAGTGGAAAATACTAAGTCCCAGCAAATTCACCCCAAAGTCAGGCCGTGCAGTGTTCAGAGAAATTACAAAAGTCCAAGAGCTACATATCAGATCTGCAGGTCTTGGTTATGTTAAATTTAAAGTTCATGACATTAGAATTAGAAAGAGACAACTGGAAAAAGCCTCTTGTATCTAAAAAGAACATGGCTTAGATTTGCAAAGTTGCATCTGAACCAACCACAAGACTTCTGGAACAATGTCCTTTGGACAGACAAGACCAAAGTGGAGATGTCTTGCCATAATGTACAGCACCACCTTTGGTGAAAACTAAACACAGAATATCTGCACAAACACCTCACATGACCTGTCAAGCACGGTGGTGCACGGGTGGTGATTTGGGCTTGTTTTGCAGTCACAGGACCTGGGTACCTTTGCAGTCATTGAATCAGTTATTAACTACTCTGTGTACCGAAGTATTCCAGAGTCAAATGTGAGGTCATATGACTGACAGCTAAAGCTTGGCTAAAATTTGGCTATGCAACAAGACAGTCATTCCAAACACAACCAGTCTACAAGAGAATGGCTGAGAAAGAAAAAAATCAAGTTGTTCTAATGGCCCAATCAAAGTCACCTTGGTTGAAATGCTGTGACAGGACTTTAAAAGTGTTGTTCCTACAGTACATGAATACCCACAAACCTCAATGAGCTGAAGCAACTTTTTAAAGAGGAATGGGCAAGAGTTCCTCTACTATGATTTGACATTAAAAAAAAAAGTCACGGGGAAATCAGTTATTTCAAGTTATTGCTTCTAAAGGTGGTTCTGAAAGCTATGAGTCATGGGGTCTATTTATGTGTTTGCATTTTGGCTTAATTTTTGTTAAATAGATAATGACACAGCGTAATGTGTCATATGCTTGCTCATTTGAGGCTGCATTTACCTAAGTTTAAGACCTGCTAAGGACCAGATAATTTTTTTATTATGTCTTGATTCATAAAACCTTAGAACTGAAAGAGGGTATATTTTCTTTTTAATATGAGTGTATGCCATAGCTGCTGTGACAGGTTTTAAAGAATTTTGCCAGTCAGTGTCAGGAATGCTAGAGAATATTTTAACAGCTTTTTAGATTAACTATTAAATTAAATTTCTTACCAATAATAAATAGCCACAGAATATTTCTGAAAGGCTATCCTGATGTATAGGGGGAGTAACTGTATGAATTGTACTTGAAGTGTAATATCTTTTAACCACTTACTTGTAAAGAAACCCCTCTGAGGTGTTTTGCACTTTCAAATGAATGCAATATTTTTATATCTGCCCCTGCAAAAATGGTGGCTGCCTTTTCCCTGAATTGACTGCTGAAGAGATGGTCTCTTTGTACGTACGTATGTGATCCCAGAATAAAACAGTACCTCAGGGGTTTGATCTGTGACATTAGCAACCGTTACAACACAGCGTAGTTTGAACTTGAGACGTCTTTGTGACAAGCAGTGAAGGTTAAACCCAAAGTTAGCTTGCCTACCCACTAATCCCGCTTTGCGAGACAGGCCTCAGGTCATAATAGATACCAGGAATGATGGAATTAGTTGAGGATAACATATTTTTATGTTCTGTACAACAGCACAACAAAGTATGAGCCAAAAAACTGTCATTTTTTTTTTCAAAGTGTTTTGCAATAAATCTTCTGCTACAAACAGACACTGACACCAAATACATACCGGAGTTGGGAAACAAGCCGAGCAGAAACAAACAGACAGGATGACACACTCTAGACTTTGTTTTCCACCAGAATGAGACTCCCCTCCTCCTCAGGCTTTATCTCAGGAGACCTATTGGTATGGAAGAGAAGTTAAAAGACAGCTAAATGTCTTGGCTTCCCTTGACAAATTCAGTGGGACAGTGGAGCTGCGTGGGGTGAAATACAAGAGATGCCTTGTCACCTCTACCCATACAGGAAAGAGCCACAAATATTATCAATCTCAGAACTTCTCTGTTCCCTTCTTTTTCGCCTTGCTTGAACTCCTGCTCTGTTAAATGAAAGTATTGCATAAATCTTAAACCGTGATGCCACTCATAGGATAGTGAAATCCCATTGTGAAGCCTCAAGCTCAGTGTTTTTGCTGTTACCTTCTTGCTACTAAAGGTAACAAGCAAGCGGTGGATGTGACTGACATTCACAAAGTAAACCCTAAAGCATACCCTGATTTATTGTCTATTTTATGCTAAATTAGACAACAATTTACAAAAGAAGCCTTTTGTTGTATTAAAGATGACTTGAAATTTTAGCTTAAGACTATAAACACATCAGAAAAATATTTACAAAAGTCATAAATCAAGTATAGAAGTAGAGCCATTTTTACCTCATCCACCCGAAGAACCAATGCCACGGTGAGGCATCTGTCCATTCCATTCTGTCCACAATTCACAAAAATTGCTACGCCTCCAAGAGTATTGGTCAGATGTCCACACAGTGATCACCTAATGAGTTTTCACAAAAATTTAAGTTAATTTGTCCTGGATTGGTTGATTGTGAACTTTCTTGACTTCACACATTACAGTAACTTGTGAATTTTGACGGACCATGAGCTGGATGAGCTATTACCTCAATGACGTTCCGGACTCATATACATTTTTTTTTTTTTTGCTGCCACCTTTTAGCCCTTAGAAAGAGGGTTGTTTTGAAGAATTTGTGCACTAGCGTTACTTTTTATATCCCAGCAGCTACATCCATTCTTCTATCTGTGGTTACTTGTTTTAAAAACAAAAATGCTTGAAAAACAACTCACTACTGGCAATTGTATGCATGCTATTGGCATACATACAATTGCCAGTAGCAACGTCATGAATATGAATACTTTCTTCGCTTTTCTGTTTCATATTACTGATAATTTCACACCTTTTGGTTTGGCACAGGATAAAAAGCAAACAAGTTGTCACTCTGGGCTCCTCAGAATTGTTTTAGGCATTTCTTTGTGACTTTGTAGACTTTAGGTTTCCAGTTTTTACAAAAGAGCAGATGAGACGGGTTACAAGTTGGCATCAAAACTGTGTCAAATCTGATCAAACAGAGATGACACACATACTTTCAAATTAGACTTGCAAAGATGTCATTATCTCTGATATCCATTCAAAGCATTCCAGGTCTTCTTACAAAGAAGACTTTCAACGAAGACACTCAGTAGAACTCCAGAGCTTGTCAGAGGTTCATCACGTTCTTCTGTCTTCTTCCATATTGTCAGAATCCAGTGGTGGGTATCACAAAGGAACTGCCGATAGCGGATTCAGTGTAGCGTCAGTTGTGCTACTTTATCAAAGTGTGAACAAATATAGTTGTCAATGTCAGATTTGAAGAATCAAGTGGAATTGAGAGAAAATAATGAAAATAAACTCAAACATCCTACTATCAACACTATTGGTTTGTCTTCTGCTGAATTTGGACCTTTGTACTCTCACAGGGTCAGTCAATTACTTTCCTCTCAGGCTAAAGTTGTACACAGTGACTGACAGTACCTTGAGCATATTGACACCATGGAGACAGGAGAGCTCAGTCAAGCCCAAGCTTTTAATCCCAGTCATGCATCTTTCAGGCGAAATCCTTAAGACCCGCGGTGATTTCCCGCATGCCAATGGAGCCCTGGACTCATGCCGAGCTATCGACACTAGACCCCCCCCCCACTCCCGTATCGAGCACTGAGGTTACTCATAACCTCTGCTCGTCTTTCATTATTGAGATGTGAATGAGGAAGGTCAGGGGGTGGCACTCATCGATTGGGCAACACAGGAATATTTGATTGTCGCTCGGGTGGCTCTGCCAAGACACTCTCCTTCATTGAAACGGAGGTGGCCATTTTGAATGTAGAAAACCGTCATGCATGGACAGCGAGCATGCCTTTTTGAATGAATTGTAAAAACCATCAAGGTCGTGCTCAGTCTTATTCATGTTGTTATTTTACTTTAAAGACTGTGTAGTTCTACACAGAGGGTTTCTTTATTGCTAAATCTTATGGCTTGCATTGATAGAACTGTTTGTTATTAGAAGAACCTTTTGTCACATAAGGTAATTAGCAGCTGAACACCCTCCTAGAAGCTAAGCACTGTGGGTGACCGTTACTGAAGCAATGTGGTTTTAGGCTTTGAAAAAGGGCTTTGAAGAAGGAAAGCGCTGGAAGCACATTCTGGCCCAAGTCGGACATTGGAAGTTACCATGGTGACAGCGACTGGAAATGAAAAATCGGTGCTTAAAGGCAGGCCTTGGTGTGTTTGTGTGTGTGTGTGTGTTTGTGCGCACTTGGGAAAGTCAGAGAGAAAGATAGCAGGGGGTTCAGTGATACAGTGTGCTTATTGATTTGTGTGTAGATTATAAATACAGTGAATGGAGTGCTATTCTGTTTGAGTTTAGGTGTAGTTTTGTGTGCTTTTTTCAAACTGTTTTCAGAATTAATTCCAATTTTCCAAAACAGAGATTGAATAACAGTCCAAAGAAAAGGATTAGAATCTTTTTGTTGTTGCTGTGCAGTGCACGCAGCCACATAAGCTCCCCAAAGCACTCCTTTGACTACAACCAGCAGCAGACGTCGCTCTTTGTGCGTAACAAACAGGGCTTGATGCCTTGAAAAGTCAAACCAGTGGCATTTCTGCTTCTCTGTTTTTATTCCCCATCCATCCCTCTGAAGGCCAGCACAGCAGTGGCACCACTGGGTATCTGGCTGAAGAATCTGGCGCTTGCAGAGATGCTTGAGATGGGCTTAGAATCTCAGCAGGAACGGTTCAAAAGGCTGACCCCGGTCAGCCATCATGGAGCCTGTCAGTGGAATATTTTAAAATGTATTCCTTTATGAAGGAGGATATTGGAGGCTGTGCATGTGCATGTTTTTATGCCCACTCACCTGTCTGCAGAGACGCTTGCAGCATCATTTCAATTTAAGCTACAATTCGCATATGTGTGCACAGCCACACACCCATCAGGAATCTTACTTCACACCTTGCAGATCAAATTATCGTTTTTCTTGAATATGTGACACATCAATATCCATGTGAAGGTGGTTGTAAAAAAAAAAAAATATGACCCAATCCTCACTTTTACACATTCCCCCTGGAAGGAGGCTTAGTCTAAAATGGGCCTACAGGCTGAAAGTCCCAGGGGCCTTTTGCTGAAAGATAAATCAAGCGTCACCAGGAAGATGTGGAGCAGCATCATTTGTTGGCAAGAATAGAAAAATTCATCCTGGAAATCGTAAATCATTAGACGGGCAGGCCCCAGTGAATAGGCCTCACCCTCCAAACAAATCGATCTGTGGAGTTACTGCACATTTCAATCTTGCCTTCTGCCTCTATACAAGCACCTGGAGAGACACTGTGGGCGTTATGATTTACATAACAGTATACATAACCAGGGATTAGACACTTCCTGTTTATTTTTTTTTCCAGTAACCAATACTTAAATCACACACTGATCTATTTTTTAATGGGGGTGATTTATTAAAATTTTTTGCAGTGAATACTGATGTCAGCAGCATAGTTTCACAGAGTGGAGTAGGAGTGAAACCACTTTTCCAATCAATGACTATTATTCTTATGCTAACAGATTTCACGACATGTGTTAATGATCTATTGTTATAAAAGAAAAAAATATTTTTACACATTCTGACTTAATTTTACTTAGTATTAATTTGCATTATATGGACAAAAATTTGGGCCACACATCTTAATCGCTGAATTCAGGTGTTTCATTAAGTCCCATTGCCACACATTTGTAAAATCTGGTCATGCAGTCTGTCGTTATGTCTTTTTAACAGCTGCATGCAATCCTTACTTTATTGCCAAGCACAATGCCAAGTGTTGGATGGAGTAGTGTAAAGCACGCCACCATTGGACTCTGGAGCAGTAAAAAGGGGTTCTGTGGAATAATGAATCACAATTCTCTATCAGGCAGTCTGACGGACAAGTTTGGGACTGGCAAATGTCAGGAGAATGTTACCTTCCTGACTGCATTGTGCCAGCTGTAAAGTTTAGAGGAGTAATTGGGATTGGCCTGGGGTCCTTAGTTCAAGTGAAAGGAAATATTAATGTTTCAGCTTACCAAGAAGACATTTGGAAAACCTTATGCTTCCAACTTTGTGGGAACAGTTTGGAGAAGGCTCTTTTTTTGTTCCAGCATGACTGTGCCTCAGGGGACAAAGCAAGGTACATATAGGCATGGTTGGATGAGTTTGGTGGTGGAAAAACTTGACTGGCTCACACAGAGTCCTGATCTCAACCCCACTGAACACCTTTGGGTGGAACTATAAAGGAGCCAGACCCTCTCATCCAACGTCAGTGTCTGAGCTTACAAATATTATTGTGGCTGGATGGGCTAAAATCCCCACAGACACACTCTAAAATGTTGTAGAAACCCTTCCCAAGGAAGTTTAAGCTGTTATAGCTACAAAGGGGTGGCCAACTCCATATTAATGCCTATAGATTTATAATGGGATGTCATAAAAGCTCCTGTAGGTGCAATGTGTAAGCACCCCAATACTTTTGTCCATATGGCGTCTCTTCAAGTGATAATTCTAATGGCTTGTGTACAGTGTAAAACATCTTAAGACACTTGACAGAGAGACACTGTTACCTCTTGGGAAATGATCAAACAATCCAGCATATGGTGTCTCATGAATCATGAGCTACACAAATTGTACAATCACTTGTCAGTCTTTTGTGGCAGAAACCTCTGTTGCCTTGTTTTAAATGAGTACCATCGGGATAAATTGAAAGGAGCTCTCATGCTGGCTTTCTAAATTAGTCATGTCATAAATAGCACAACATATACATCACGTATGTCTGTGATGACACAATTCAGATATAGTTCTGCTTCATATTTGACAGCAGTGAGCATCTGTATGGAAATGTGTTATTTCAATAAATGTTTGTGTTGGATTTTGTTCTTTCACAGGATAAAACAAAGAAAAAAAAGATGATTGGTTTTATACACAACCACTGATGTATATGAAAACTGTTGCAACCCTACGTAGTACAGTTTATAGAGTAATCCTCCAACACTTTACCAAACCTACCATCCACCAGCCCAAACACATCCCTGAGAGGCATCCACAATCCCTTGTTCAGAACAGAGATGGCACTGCATTAAAAAGATCCTCTCTTTCAAAGAGCAATCATTATAAAATAAGTTCCAAGGCTCAAATTTGGCTGAATTTGACTAACTTGAATTTGACTGCAGTGTGTTTCTTACTGTTTTTTGTGAATTGTGGACCTTGTGGGCACAATTTGTTAAGAGATTAAACTAAGATCCAGTACCTATGTAGGAATAACGTAGGAGCCAATTCCTACGTAGAAATAAATTATTCCTATGCAGAAATTGGCTCTTAGTATAATAATACACCACTAATACCACTGTCTCAGTCTATAGTTGATCTATTACTTTTTTCACAGCAGAACCAAGCAGAGCCTGTTATGGTCTGTTTCATCTTTCACCAGTGATTCAGAAGTCAGGCTTTTTTGGTTAAAAATGTTACCAGATGAAATATTATTCCTGTTGGTTCACCAGAAACAGTTTAATGACAAACTAAATCCTGACTGTCTATTTTAAACTTCATGTTCAACCTAGGCAATATGCTGGTGCATGTAACTACATTTTGAACACTGTGCTCTGTACAGCCATGCATAGTAATTCCTTCCTGGGGTAATCAGCAGTGATGTAGTCTTTTCCATGTTTGTGGTCATATCTTGAAAGAGAATGACTACATAGATTCAAAGGGAGAAATTAAAGCTAGAGACCAGAACATTTGGATGGATAGCTGAGATATAGGGGTTGGAAAGATCTATCACCAATAAAAGAGGATGTTTTTGTTGTGTTTTCTGTCTTTAAAACCAAATTAGAAATGCAGTGTGTGATGCAAGCTCTTTATACAATATGAGGACTTCTTATCATGTGGCAACCCACCGGAAATAGGGCTGTGACCCATCTTGAGTTCCGGCCCATCGTTAAGAAGCCCGGATTTTATGGGAAGTGTGAATGTGGTGTGCAATGAAAGGATAGGATGAGATGTGTGTGTGTGGATTTATGCTTGTGTGTGTGTGTCTGCAGTGCATGCTGTTATTATGTTGCTGCGGTTGTAATGATGTAAGATCGAAGGGAGTAAACAAGAGCAGCACGCTATCTACAAACAACATATGAAAACTCACGTCTCTGCAGGTCTTACATGATTAGGAAATAAATGATAAATATGTAGACAAGAACAAATTCACTTTGGGTGTCAGACATGTAGGATACTTATCTGTACCCAATACATTTACAAATCCTTTTTCTTTGAAAGACACATATATCTAATGCTTTCCACCAAGACTTCAAGGTGCTTATATCATGTAACGAGTGGCACAAACTGTGCGGCCTGCTCATCTCCATCCAGCCTGACAAATATAACGCATACAGTATTCAGGCACGGTCTAGTAAAACAACACATCGTGATAAAAACATCATTTTTTGTTTTAATGTCAGTTTATTATGTATAATGTGTAGCTTTTAATCTCAAAAAGCTCTCCAGTGTTTTAAAAATTTTGATTTTTCTTCTTAATTAGACAACTACCTACCACCACTAAGACATTCACATTAATGTTTTTCAGGGGAATGTCTCAGGAGTGGACAGTGGTTTCAGAAAGAGCAGATGGTCAACAATTGCATAGAGAGTAATATTTTACAAGTTTAGCAGTGTGTTACAAAGATGGGTGCACGTTTAAAAGATCATAGAAATGTAAACCACAAGTACTGTGAATGTGAACAGCATAGGGCTGAAGTCTGACCCCACAGTGAGGGGATCCCATGGCTCTGTTGTAAGGTAAGGGTCACTGCAAAATATTACAAAGTTGTCATCAGTGATCACCTATGATAACACGTTTCTGTCCTGACAGGAGTGGTCTCCAGGCTGATGATTCAGGATGACAATTCCCTCATGGATAAAGTACAAGGGGTCACTGAAGGTTTGATGAGTATATAAATGTGAATCATGTGCTGTAGTCTTTGCATTCTCCATTTTGCGACCCAGTTCAACTCCTATGAGGGATTTTGGACCTGTGCTGTCCACCACTGTCATTCAGGGAAAATCTTATAGAACATATGTTTAATCCATTGAAATTGCTCTGTGGGCATATTTTGGTTTTTTCTTTGATTTTTCACCCAACTCTATTAAATATTGCGTTATGTCATACTCTATATCATCATTCAACTGAAGTGAATATAAATGTACTAAAAGGTATACAACAGAATATGTGACAAAGTATTGTAAACTCAAAAGACCATTTACTACGTTATCTTTTATCCACATCTGATTTCCTTCAATGATGAATCCAGCTGCCTCAGAGGTCATCATGTGACCAGTGTATGAAATCTTGGCAATATAAACAATAGCATTGCCATTACTCAGTCAAGACTGGGACTAATACTGACTCATCTAAATATAAACACTTGCCTTTACGTCACAAACAACCCAGCTTGATGCAGCTTGATGGAGTTTGCTGATGAAAACCAATAATTCTGTGGTTCTAGTTTAAAGCTACTTCTAGTATTAAAAATTAGTTTTCTAAAGCACAAAAATTACACAATAATTGATCAAACTGCAAATATTTACTAATCACAAAGTAAATTTTTAGATGAGACTCTAAAAAAACTTTAATGACTATTTAGTCATTATTTTATTGTTATTAAACACTAAAAAATACTAAACTATGATTATCTAGTTGTGAATAATTGGCTTGTAAGTAATTTTCATTATCTGGATTGTTTCTGTACCATTGCAGATGATATTTTGTAACAGTTTGTAGTTGATTAATTTACAAGAATGACAAATCAGCTGGAGATGACTACCTCCCAGCGGAACTGATCAAGTGTGAAGGAGATGTAGTGACTGAGGTGCTAACAAGAATCTGCAACAAGATCTGGAAGGCCGGGGAGTGGTTAACACCTTGGACACAGTCATTTATAGTAACACTCCCCCAAAAAAGGACATTTGCAACTCTGCCAGAATACAGAACGATCAGCTTTATCCGCCATGCAAGCAAAGTGATGCTGAAAGTAATTTTGAATATACTAAAAGGACAAGCAGAGGAGATCATCACAGAAGAGCAGGCTGGCTTTCATAGTGGAAGAAATACCACAGAGCAGATCTTCAACCTCCAAAGTTTTGTGTGAAAAATACAGCTAGCACCAGCAAGACATCTACTATGCCTTCATCGACCTCAAAAAGGCGTTTGACAGGGCATGGCACGACATACTTTGGGCCACAATGAAGAAATGCAGCATGGGTCAGAAGCTAATAAACACAATCAAACTGTTGTGCACAAAGGCCAGCAGAGCAGTTCTATTGCAAGGCAAAGTAGAAGACTGTTTCCACATGTCAGTTGGGGTCCGTCAGGGTTGTCTTCTCTCTCCGTCACTGTTCATCATCTTCCTTGAATGCATAATGACCGACGCCTTTGAAGATCATCAGGGTACAATCAGCATTGGAGGGCAGATCATCACAAAACTATGGTTCGCAGATGACATTGATGGGTTGACTGGAAATGAAGAAGAACTCGTCAACCTAGGGAACCACCTGGACAAAGCAGCCTCCAGGTATGGCATGAAAATCAGTGCCGAGAAGACAAAGGTGATGACCAACAGCTCCAAGCCCAGAGAAAGAAACAATAACAGTCGGGAGGCAGGAGCACAATTCAAATACCTTGGAGCGATCATCTGTGAAGAAATCTTGAAGACAGAGATCTTAGTAAGAGCAGTACAAACAGCAATAGCACTGGCAAGAGTGAAACCTATTTGGAGAGACAAGAACATCAGGCTCACATCTAGTCTGAAGCTATTGCATGCACTGGTCCTGTCCATTTTCCTATCTGCATGTGAGTCATGGACTCTTACAGCAGAACTGCAGAGAAAGATCCAGGCAGTGGAGATGAGATGCTTCAGAAGAGTACTTTGTATCTCATACAATGACCACATCTTGAATAAGGAAGTGCGCACAACCATCAAACAACATGTGAGTCGCCACAAAGACCTGCTGACCACATTCAAGAAAAGGAAGCTACGGTGGTATGGACGTGTGACAAGAGCCAATGGTATGACAAAAACCATCCTTCAAGGTACACTTCAGGGAAAACGGAGAAGAGGCAAACAGAAAAAGAGATGGAGGGACAATATTGGTGAATGGACCAGGGTAAACTTCACCACAACCCAGGCCCTTGCCCATGATCACCAGAGGTGGAACCAGCTGGTGGAGCATTTATCATTGTAGCGTGCCTACAACCTTGGAAAGAGTTATGGGACTCCTGACTCCTGACCTGAAATGGTTAATAAATAATGTGAAGTGCATATAAAAACATTATTTGCATGGCTGTTACAAAGCTGAAACAGATGCTCATAATACTTTGTTTAATGAGTCTATAAGTTTATTCCCTGTTTACTTTTGTTTTCACTTAGTCTTTGGCTAGCTTTAGGCAAAAAATACATATATACTTGTTCAAGTTTAGGAACAGATCCTGGTTTAGGTCAAAGTACACCCATTCACAGCGTTAACCCTGCACACTGAAAAGAGTGCACAGTGTGTTAAAAAGACACATTGTGCTTTATCCAAGTTAAAGAGATCAAGCACAAGATTTTAATGCCCTAAGGATAGGAACAGTCTCCCTAATCAGTGATGAATTTTATTGCACAACAATATTGTCTGGTAATCATCTTTGCTACAATTCATATTGCTATATATAATTCATATACAAATGATCAAATTAGCATTGATTTGCAATAATCATAATTTTATTGTTTTTGACAGCAAAATAACTGTTTTCTAAGGTTGAATGAACAGTTAACTCACAGTTCACCAACAGTGGTTATTATGCAACATCATGATATCTCTCACAGACTGATTGATCACTAATAAATGCACTGATTTAACCGATTTAACAAACATCCCATTTTTTTCCCTGCCAGAATAAAACAGTGAGACTCGTGCTCTTTCTCACTTGCTGTCTTATTCACCCATACCCCCCTGCATCCTGCATTCTGTCTTGTCAATCAGTCGAAGGAGGAAAAAGTCATTAAATCTCTCTGCTGGCCATATATGTAATTACAGTCTGCCTGTATGTTGCTAAATACGCCCCGGCGCTAGTCTGGTCTCCCTGGTCATGTTTTTTCCTCCCACCGGTCGTGTTTGAAGCCCATATAATTGGTGCAGGCAGCGTGTCAGGATTAGAGGCTGCTGGTTTGAAACCTCATAGCCCCCCTTTTCGCCTGCATGACCCCCCATGCTGATTACCACTACCTTAAACCCAAAAATCCCTCCTACCCCTCTTTATTCTGCATAGATGTGTCAGAACTAGAAACAGATTCATTAAAGTCTCATAAGTACAGTATTTTAGCCAGTTCAGATATGGTGCAATTTATTTGGCATGTATTGTTCATTTTTTTTAGCGTAGGTGCCATTTAAAGGTCACTCTCCACTAATTAAGGCCTTTTCAATTTACACATTTTACTGTTTCCTTTCTGTTTTAAGACGTAACAGTCTTTTGTAGCTTATGATCACAAAATTGTATGCATTCTTTAACGAATGACACAACCCTGTTTTGTTACTGAAACACATGTTGCCTAATCAGCTTGTAATCTCTTGTGTTTCTTCTTGTTTGTCATGCAAAAAAGCAGAAACAAATACCTCCTTATAAATCTATAGCTCTATACATCCATGTTTTTCATAAAAAATCTACATAAAAATCTATCAAGGATCACATTTTTAGGGTTGTTAAGGGTTTTTTTTAAGTGTTAATTAAGTCTGTGCATATTTGACTGGTGCCTGCAGGACGCCTGTGGTTAGTTGTCTACCTCTCTCATGTCACTACAGGCCCTTTATTCAGAACATCCCTCTCAGAGTAGTCAGCCTGAGAAAAAATCATCCTTTACAGATGCCAAGCTCATCATTTAAGTTTGACCATGTTTTCACCCTGAAACTAGAGTTTTGCATTTAAGTGAAATCACTTGGCTTAAAAAAAGAAACCCCTTAATATGTTTGAGTGTAGCATAAACTTTACAGTGCTATAGGTCTACCCCTGTCTCACTGGCAGTAGTAAAACTCTTGTGGGTTGAGACAAATGAAGGTTGTTTGGGCCATCAAAGCATTTAAAGTTGAAATGATGGAGCTGATGGTCAGTGATGTCAGAAAAGATGTTGACTTTGTCTGAGTCAGAGCAGTTTCTGGTCAGTAGAGCCCCTAATTTTTCGGTCTGTCCGTTGCTGTCTCTGCATTTGTGTCTCTCTCTGTTAACCTCTCTTACTCTCACATCATCTCACTCTGCTCTCTCTCACACATCTAAAAACTGCTGCTCTCTTATCCGAGTCAAAGTGCTGACTGGAGCCAGAGATATATGCATTCACAAATCTAAAATGGGTTATACTGCATAGGTTTTGAGGGACTCTTAAAAACAAAAATCTTTACTCAAAACATGAATAAAGCTACATAAGGAGAACATTAACATTTCCCAGTTTCTAGATTAAAGTGAGAAATGTTAAAAGTTTACTTTTAGAGTCATCAACCTCCCTTTTGGGCCACTGCCATATTTGGCTGCATGGACTATAATGAGGTAACTTTACTTGTGTGATCATTCAAGCATGTGAATAGGATTAGGGTTTACAAAATGTCATGTAGCTATGCTGCAATAAACTCAGATTTGTTTATTTTTCAACATAAAATTTGAATTTAAAGAAACCTTTCTATCTGGCAGCACAATAAACTATAATTATATAGATGGTTTAATTCCAAGATGGGTGTCTTTTTTTATTGATAGTGTAATTGTAATGCTGATATGCTCCATGGAAAGTGAGTGCAGATGTTGTTGTTGGGAAAAGGAGGTTGGTTGAGGTATAATTATGGTAAGGTGAAATAAGGCTGTTGATGATGAATGAAGTCAAATGAAGATGTTGCTGACTGGGGTGTTATTTTCAGTGAGGCCTCTGTGTCTGACACAGTCATGTTTTTGAACAGAAGCCCTGGAGAAGACAGTGGCAGACAAATTATGCGGTCAAAATATTTATTGCTCATGTAGTTTAGGTAAGAGATCACCAATGGCCTTAATCTGTAAAGAATGAAGGAACTTATCACAAATAAATGCCTATGCCAAACCTTTATCCTGACCTAAATGCAGTTCTAGCTCTATTCTTAAGACACATTCGCATGGGATCTCTATGAATAAAGGAATGTCCTAGTGACTCCCTATCATCCATTAATGCTGAATGCATTACTACTGTATGGGAACTTTTGAAAACCATTAAATGTAATGTACATATACGGTCTTCTTCTTCTTTTGGCTGCTCCCTTTAGGGGTTGCCACAGCAGACCGTTTATCTCCATCTCACCCCATCCCTTGCATCCTCTTCTGTTGCACCAGCCCCAGCCACGTCTTCCTTCACTACATCCATGAACTTTCTCAATGGTCTTCATCTTTTCTTTCTGCCTGGCAGCTCCATTTTCATCATCCTTTGTCCATAGCCACTATAATTCTCAAATTAATCCACAAATTAGCCTCCTCTGTAACACAGATGAAACTTTGGTAAAAGGGAATGTCCTTTCATGAAGTACCCTGGTTTGCAGCTGTGGTCATGATGAAAAACTGTATGCATTAACTGTTGCGGTTCACTAGGACTCAAATGGCAGGATATATATCCATAAAAGTTCAAGGGTTTTTAATGACAATAAAGCAGGTTTACAAAGATCCAAAATGTACAGAAAGATATTATACAAAGTCCACTAATGGTTTGAAACAGGATATGGGTGAGTTCCACAGTTCACACAGTCCTTCTAGTGCTTGAGCTTCCAACAGGTCCAAAGCTGCAGGGATTGTACACAGTTCCCGAGTTTCTATGAGAGAGAGTGGGTCAGGCAGACTTGGCAGGAGGGTCCAGTCCGATTAGGCATGTTACAGGCAAACTGGAAGAGGCAGCAAAGAACTGAGTTAAGTACAAGGCAGGAACAGATTCCACAAAAATACTAGAAAATAAACAGATCATGCAGATAGCCTGGCTTACTATACTGAGAGCAGATAATCCAGCAACAAGTGATGAAGACCATTGTCAAATACTGCAGGCAAAGAGAAACAGGTGTATCTTCCAGACTCCTCCTCGCCACTCGTCCACTCCTGAAAACTGGGCAGACTTAGCTCACCCACACACACACACACACAACCATACTGGATAGAGGAGGAGAGATAGAGCTTAAGGAAAGAGTAAAGGTAGAACATAATTCAACACCTGGAGGACAGAAGACCATGACACATAACTTAATAGAAGCTGTATTCTCATTTGTTAGGTCTACATAATGACATGCTTAGACCAGGTTAAATGTACTGTTGTATACTGCTTCAGTTGCCTCCTTGTAATGAAATATTGTCCTGTGAATCCTGTACATTTGTATCCATTTCAGACAGACAATAAATAAAGTGTTTAAATAAAGTGCACAGTTTGTTGCTGAGAAGTTGAATGAGTTATTGAATTAAAGACAAGCACAAGGGACTTTTCAAAGTAAGAACTTCAAACCTTTATTTTTGATATTTTTCCTTAACAGAAAGAATGCTACCTCTTTGTTGCAATCACACCGGCGTTTATTGTGCACCACCTGAAATCTATGAGGTTATGTTTACTGCACAAAAACAGTTTAATGCATTCCCTTTAGCATATGGCACATGCCAAAACTTGCTCGTCTTCGTTATTTTTCAGCTTCAGGGTTTCAAACCAGCAGCCTCTAAGAGGACTCTCTGATCTCTCTGTGGCCTTTTCACCCTATTTGCTGTGTTCTAGATGGCACGTAGTCTTACAATGGGGTTTTCAATGGACTTTATGAAAACCATTGTAACCATATGAACAATAGTGAAGTATCGAAAAGGGCCTCTGAATGTGAATGTCTTCATTCAATAAACAGCTGAACAATAAAACACCATGTAATTTCCCCAGTTTCTTTTTGTTCACAAAATAAATATTTCTCTGTCTTTGCACAAATGAGTGTATGGGTGGGACTGGAGGTGGCCATAAAAGAATATTTAATTTTTACATTCATTTTGTGCTTTGTGTTTCTTCAACTTGAAACTTTTTCTTCCTTTTTTTTTGTATTGTTTTGTAGTAGTAGTAGTATGGATCATTATCACCTATTTTTATTTATGTTTGTCACCTATAACTGACTAATTCTTATTTTCCCTTTTGCTAACAGTGTCCAGCTTCTTTGTGCTCTCAGAACATTTGTGTTTTTCCATAAATCTCTCTCTCTCTCTTTCTCTCTCTCTCTCTCTCTCTCTCTCTCTCTCTCTCTCTCTCTCTCTCTCTGCATGAAATATATTTTATTTCTACATCTATCATATATCTATGTTAAATGCTTGCTCCTGTCTTTCCACTTGTTCTCTGTTACCCTACACTCCACCCCCCCAGCCTTACCCAAAAGCCCATACTCCCACCCCCAACCCAGACATCTGTCTCACCGCAGCACAGAGCAACGGTGTGACACCATGCTATAAATATGAGTACACATAGACACACACAAACACATACACACATACTATAAATACCATCTCTGTGCAAAACACACTGCTGCAGTATAAATATTTAAGTATAAATGTGTAATGAATTTATTGATATGTTGCCCATGCCAGCAGGCACTGTTTTGAGCCACAGAGTGGTAAACCAGTGTGGTGGGATTGAAGTGGTGCTGAGGGATTGTGGGGACGCATGTTCCGAGTTAGGCAGCTGACCAATCAGTGGGCTGGAAGCTGGAAGCCGCATCACAAAAAGAGCTACTGATCAGTACCAGTCTTCATGGCCATCCATCTTTCTCTTCTGCTCTTTCTCACTCTCTTTGCTTACCCTTTTTCCTTACTCTCTTCCTTTTGTTATCCCTTTGATTCTCTTTCAGATGATTTTGTTTGTGTGATGTTTCTGTTTATGAATGACAATATTTTTGTGTGGAAACAAAGAGGAAATTGTATCTGTGCTTGATATTTCCAGTTTTACCTTGGCTTAACTGGTTTTCTTTAAAGTAAGCAAGATTGTCAGGACATCAGTACTATCTACTGACATCAACTAACAGTGTCTTACATCCCTTCTGCAATACAGAACACTGTATAATTGCATGAAAAGTCTTTCTTACTTGACTGTGATGACTTCAAATGAATATATCAACCAGCTACCTGTTAAGTGGAAAGTCTTGTGATTTAAATGATTTGATTCCCCATAATATAGTGAAATTGTTACAATCTTTCACATTTTTTTACAGATTGATCTAGTATGTTACAAAAAATATGAGAAAAAACCTTGTGTTCTCAATGGCTATTGTAGTTTCAGTTATATTGGGAGTAGCCAGTGCCACTTCCCTTTGATAACAATCACAATTTATCTTACTGTATGTTCAATAAAATTGTTTCAGTGTCCCAATTTCCTTCCTTAGTAGTAGCTGTTCCACTTTAGCAACTATTACCCCCATGGGAAAGTATTTCAATGCAAACTTCTATAAATAGCCCCTGTGCAACAAGTTCTCTGGAAATGCTGTAGTTCTAATGTGGAATTTGTTAGTAAAGGTATTAATACGCCATTAAACAGGGATTTGAACACACTCGCTTTAGTGCAGTAATGATACTGGCAGGGATCCTATATAGATTAGTTTTTTACTTTTGTCTGGATATATGTCTGAGCTCCAGATGATATTTGTGGATGTAACCATGGCCAGCTTCATCTGTGTTACTCATGAGACATCTTTATGTTGTGCTTCTCAAAATTTAGTTTAGTTAAGCATTTCTGTGACAGTTCAGGTGACTGAACTGATACTGGATTCAGTGATTTGACCTGTATCAAACCAAAATAATAGTGATTATTGGATTTGTGCATATGTGTTAACTTTAATTCAAGAGGATCCCACTGAGATTGCAATGTATCAAAAATAAGAATCCAAAACAAATGTTAATGTTACTTCAAAGAAAACCACAGCAAATGTATTTTCTCTCTGGAATAAGTTGCTGATGGCAACAGCTGTTTGAATCTTTGGTGCAAAGGCTTTTCTGGGCATGTTATCCATTAGACAGTTTCTGTCCATGACATCTGATTGATTTCTCTGATTGTGGGTTCTCAAAGCAGGAAGTGCTAGTATTAGCATCACTAAGTCTGTATAGTACAGGAAAAACACTCTGCAAATAACAAGAAATGCATTAGCTTCCAATTATATTACAGGTGTTCTTTAAGTTCCTCCTTCCTCTTCTTCATTTCCATAAGAGGGATTTGTTTCTGCTGCTATGATGATGACACCCAGCTTATTGACAACAGTGTAATTTCCTCCACATAACAATCAGGTGGAGGCATCCATCATAGGCTAGGCATATACTTTGGAGTGGATATCAGACCCATGACCTTACTCAGCTTGCATAAGGCTGACATTGTGGTGTTTAAGGAAGTGGCATAGTGGCACCTGTCCAGCATCCTTGCCAATACTTTCAAGATCTCATCACCAACAGCAAGGTGCCTCTTTGTGATTTTTTTTTCTATATTCTCTGGGAAAACAGCAACAGTGGCACTTGTAAACATCAACAACATCAGGATCAAGATCAGGATTTCCTTACCAGAGCCCAACCTCAATTTAAGGGGTCTGCTTGGGTCCATTTGCTTAGTACATATTCTGACACACAGCTCCACAAAAGTCAATGGGTAATGGGCTACATATCATGAGAAGCTGCCACAATGGATCTAAGCAGACCTAGTAAGCAGACTCTTACAGTTTTTAGTTAGTTAGTTTGTTTTGTTTGTTTGTTTGTTTTTTGGAGGGGGGGTTAAACTCATAACTCTTGTTCAAGCTGAATGCACTTCCTATAATTCACTGTGGAGAAAAAAATTGTAAAAGTCATGTAATGCTATAAAAGGCAGAGATCAATGGATTGTTTCTCTTGCTTTTTTGCATTTCAAATAGTACTTTCTATCCTCTTCTACTTAACTGATCTTTCGGTCATCCCACTTACCTTCCCCTGACCTCTCTTCTCATCTGTGAAGTTCCGCTCTTCTTCATCTTTCATCAGCTTTCCCTCTCTGTGTTCTCTTAAAGCCACGTTTCTCTGTCCTTCTTCCAGCTCCAATCATCAGAGGTCACTGTGTCTCTGATTAGGGTTAGTGTCTGTACATGTGTATGTGTATGTGTGAGAGTAACTTGACTTCTATGAAAAGCAAATGAAAACACTGTTTTCATGTCTGCCCATGCATTCATTTCTGTGTTTATCTTCAAGCAACCATGGTAATCGTATTGTCACAGCCTTTATAAGGGTGCCCTCTTGCTCTCTCTCTATTGCTCTCTTTCACTTTTCCACCTTTCTAGTTTACCTTTTATTCTTCATCTTTCACATCTGTACTCTATTCGCTTTGTCTTCATACTTGTTTGCTTCTTTCTTTTTTCTCCATCTTTCATTCCTCCCTCTCTTTCTCACTTGCCCTCCTCCCCCTTCGCTTTCTTTCCCTTTTTCTGCCCAAAGTTCTGCAGGCCAGCTGGCATGGTTTTCTAGTGGTGTAGTAAAATATAAATATAATAAGGACGTTTTTGAGCTGGTGAATCCATTCTGAGCAGAGAAACATCACCACAGAGCCCACAGATGTGGCACATACTCAGAAGAGAGAGAGTGAGGAACGGAGAGAGGGAGGAGGAACAAATCCCTCATTTGACATTGCAAATACAGCGGGATTGCTAGGCTGCATTATTGTTGACATTAGCAAACTACTAGACTTGTTATTAGGACACTTAATAATGCTCATTTCCAGCTCTATATTTTTATTCTCATACTGGATGGAGTAGCTCTGTATGATTCATAGCTCAAAATGATCCTTAAAAAAAATTATAAAAAAATTCACCCTCTCACTTTATCGACTGTGAAGTATTTTTTGCACCTCTTCTGTGAAGGCCACCCTCCCTTTTGCACCACCTTTATTCTGATTGGCTCTACCTAATAAACAAATTGCTTGAACTGCAGGAGGGTGGGGCTTCTGTGTTCTTAAAGATGAAATTGCCTCTCTCTGACATCACTGAGATCCAAGAGTTGAATGATATCTATCTATCTATCTATCTATCTATCTCTAAACAACTAATGGAACGTGGACTGTGTTTATACAATGCATTAATGCTTATCTAAATGTTGCACGTTTCTGTGCTCTACATGTATGTATGCGCGTTTCTATATGTAGCCTCTATTTAACAACCTGTGGCTGTGTCTACCTGTGATTGTGTGTTTCTGTATATGTGTATTTATGTGCATGCATGTGTCTTTTCTAGCTCTTCATAGCTATGCGTCTAATGTCAGAGCACAGCACAACCTACTTCAGTCCCCTGGGTAGCTCTTTGTTTGCTTTAGCCATGCCGTGGCTAGCCTAGCCCGCTAACTCCAAGACACATTTAGCCTGGGCTCCACTTTTATATCATCCTGCTTTTATTTTCCTTCTGTCTGCTGCTCTCTGACCAAACACTCTGCAATGAACTGGACTTTAGCAAGACTAGTATTGGTGCCATTCTCGACCAGTGACAGACAGATTTGGTCAGTGTGGTTTTCACTGGCTGACATGTTAGCGCCGGCTTAGTATCTAAACTGCTGGCACTGGCCAAGTCGCATTTACTGTCAAAAATGTATGTCAAAATACGTAAAGGCTACAGATTAGCTCAGCATTCCCAGGTTGTTTTAACTGCTTGTCTTGGAAAATTCAACATTAGGGGGTTTTAGATAGTTCCAGTCTGATGCTTAGAGGCCTACTGCATATAGACATAGTTTAAGGTGTTTATTGCGGTCTGGGGTTTGATGCTGGAGTGTGTGGAGGGACAGAAGAAAAAGGAGGAGGAGGAGGAGGAGGAAGAGGGATGGTGGTTTTAGCCACCAGCTGTTGTTACCTTGAGCATAACGTCCTTTAACCCCCATTACAGCAATCCACCACAAGCCACAAACACGCTAGCTCCAACTGACTGAAAAACAACCCAAACTCACTTGTTTACTAGCTAATGTGCCAAGCCATTTGCTGCCTCTTACTCATTCAACCCTTCCCCTCTTTGTCTTTTATCAACTTTTTAATTAAGTCTTAGTCCCTTATTTCCCTATCCAAATTTCCTTCTTTGTTAAATTTTCTCACCATCTCTCATTATGTTTCAGTCTTTCTGTATAATCATTTTTCACATCCTTTCCATCGCTTTCTTTTCATCTCCTTTTGGAATTTTCTTTCATCTATGTCTTCCTCCTTTTGCCCCACTCAGAGCCTTTGTTGGTTAGGGCCATGGGTATGCGTGGGTAACCCCGATGCCCATGTAAAGGCTGTGGACTCATAGAGCTTCAGTGTCAGCAGATGAAAGCAGAGGGAGATTCTGGGGCTGGCACCCATCTCCCTCTGTCCTGCCACCATGGCCTCTTATTTCACAGAGAAAATTAATAACTTTAACAAACATCAATGAACAACGTCCTGATGCTTGGTTGGCTTGCCGGCTGGCCTGGTGTATGTGTGTGCACTGTGTACACATGCCTAGATATGTGCGTCTTTGCTTGTATGGTTGTGGGGCTGTATGCGCATTTGAGCTCATACCTTACTATATGTGAACCATTTTAGTAGTGCTGAAAGAGACTGACACGAATAGTATATGGCAAAGAAACTGACAGATTGATGAATAGTAACAGTGAGACAAGTTTTTGGGTGGGGGTGTGTCAGGCTCCACTTTGGTTTGATCTGATCAGAATGTTGTCTTCTTGAAACGCAATAGTGTCGTCTTTTGAGGCCAAGAGGAACTGAGAGATGGATGGATAAAGGGAGGGATGGATTGATGGGAGAATGTGACCACTTCTGAAGCATTGTCGACAGCCACGCTGAATAGGCAGCGGGCCTGCCTGGAACCACGCCTGTATTTATGATCTTCAAAGGAAGGATGACACACACACACTTGTGCATACCCACAAAATATTGATAGTTACAGGAAAACACATGCTTCTGCAAGTGTGGGGACATTCACATTTACGTATAGATTGCCAATCACACATGATAATGCTTTGAACACATGTAGAAGAAGCAATACATAAGGCAGAAAACAAAAGTATCGCCACTAACAATGCACGTGTAATTGGTTACAGGTCAATCTTGCCAAAAAACTGAAATGTCCGTTCTGTTTAGCTATAATGGTGCCTTTAACCTGGGAGTGGTGCAGAGCTCCATACAGCACCTATACAAGCATCTACATGGAACTCTATAGTGTGCTAAACTGCATTTTGCGGTTCAGTGTTTTGCTCAAAAACACTTTAGAGAGTAAAGGAAATAGATATATCACTACCAACCCTTGAAAAAGTTGGATAATACGGGAGATATACTTTCTACCTTTATTCCAGAATTCAGGAAACAGATACCACTTGGTTCTATAAGATGCATGTGGAACCTCCACAGACAGTTGGTGAGATTGTTTTAACACAAACTCTAGCAAGACACAGCTAGCCTGGCTGTCTCAGAAGTTATGGTAAGTATGAAACTAGGTTATACTGTATGCTGTACAGTTTCTTAGCTTTGAGGCTGACAGGTGACAGTAGTTTGAGACTTCAAGAGGTTCCCAAAGAGGTCAAAGAAATACGTTGTGTTCAGATTTACTCGGAAGCTGGAAAATTCTAGGTCAGACATTGTAGATGTTGATAATGATACAGCAAGTCTTTGTATTAGCAGGGCTTAATAGGATAGGGAACACAGAGGGGTAAACAGCAGATATACAGTCATGTCAAAATTAAGTACACCCTTACTGCTCCATAGGAATTAAGAAGGTAAATAGCAGCGAAGTGCTGCTGATCAGATGCATTTGATTAACTGATCATCAGCCAGTGTGACCACCTCTATAAAAGTATACATTTTGGCAGTTTGCTAATCTGGAGCATTCACAATGCCACAATCTTCTCAGTATTGATTGTTTCAGCAAATTCACCCCAAGGTGCAATCCTCAGAGAAGTCACAAAACCCCCCCAGGAGCTTCACGCAGGCTCTACAGGCCTCAGTATGTGACACATTTAAGTTCAAGACAAAACAGTTAGAAAAAGATTGAACAAGAATGGTTAGTTTGGAAGGGTTGCCATGAGACAGTCTCTTCACTATAAAAAGAACATACAACATGGCTCGGGTTTACAAAGAGGCATCTGAACGAACCACAAGACTTCTGAAACAATGTTCTTTGGGCAGACATGACCAAAGTGGAGATATTTGGCCACAATACACATCACCACATTTGGCGAAAACCAAACACAAGCATATCAGCACAAATTTTGGCTTGTTTTGCAGCCACAGGACCTGGGTACCTGGCAGTCACTGAGCCAACTATGAAGTGCTCTGTATACCAAAGAGTTCTAGAGTTATATGTGAGGCTATATGTCTGACAGCTAAAGCTTGGGTCATGCAACAAGACAATGGTGCTAAGCACAACAGCAAATCTACAAAAGAATCAAAGTGTTACAATGGCCCAGCCATTAACCTGATTGAAATGTGGTGGAACCTGAAGAAAGCTGTGCGTAAATGAATGCCTGCAAACCTCAATGAACCAAAGCAACACTGTGAGAGGGGGACAAAATTCCTCCACAACAATGTGACAGACTGATAAAGTCATACAGAAAATAAATAATTGAAGTCATTGCTGCTGAAGGTGGTTTTACAAGATGTTTACTCATAGGGTGTACTTAGTTTTTCACAGGACTCCATATATCCCACAACTGTAAGATTTACACATTTTAAATGAGTTCAGTCAGACTTCTACACACATCACCAATATTGAACTTCTTAACTAGCTGCACAGAAGCAAATAGGTTTCCTGGAGAATAAAACATAAAAATTTTGCTTTGTTCATTAACTTGCTACTAATTGAGGAACAATCTATGTATAGATGTAATAAAAATCTTTGTGTGACAACTTTTAACAGAGATATTTCATGAAAAGTCAATGACTGTTGACCTCCACAAGTTTTTTTTCATGAACTGGTACTTCAGTAACAGCTCACCTTGTAATAGATGAAGTTCCTAATGAGGTAAAAGTTTACTAAGAGAGCTGTTCTGCTTTACAAAGCTGGAAACAAATTTGATAAAACACTGCCTCCTCTATGACAAAATTTTGATTTCTTTTAACTAGTTTGCATGCTCCATACCAGGAAAATTTTAATGAATTTGCACAAGTGTCAGTATATGCTCTATTTCAGCTTAAAGGCAAACACAGCTATAGATGGCTGTTTACTGTGTGTGAATCTTTCTATTTGCCTTTCTCTGTCCCATCAAGAGACATGAAAAGCAGTGTTGCAGCAAAAAATACTTTACAGTGTTTACAGACACAAATAATAAAACGTAAACTGTGGAAACCCTCAGCCTTGTACAGTTCAATTCATTCAAAGGAGCCAGCACTGAGAAACAGCGGTGAGACCACTGATTTTCTGCTGGCAAATATTTGAAGAGCTAATTTGGAGGGGCTGGGTTGCTTGTGTGTGTATGTGTGTGTTTGCGTGTGCATGCGTATGTGCGTTTCAGCCACAGACAGCAAGAGAACCAGGCAGCCAAAAGCTTTAGGATGATCCTTTTAGAAAACTGGCATAAAGCTATTACTGTTGTTGATTTATTTGAACAGTCATCATGACTAATTGTCACTGCTGTTAAGTCAGTCAGTCAGTCAGTCAGGCAGCTATTCAAACTTTGTCATTAAGACAGTAAATCAGTTTTTCAGCCAAGTATTCCACCTGCCCAGCATACAGGCAATTAGTCTGTCTCACCACTGGTAAATTACTCTATTAACCAGTCAGTCACCCAACACTGATCCAGCTAATGACCCTTGATCATGATGCAGCTGGGGAAAAAAAACAAGTAGTGACAGAATACTCCGGGAAATTGATTGGTTTAATTGATTCTCACCATTGTTTACAATGACAAACAAAAGACTGGTTCATCAGAATACAGAGCTGTCAAGGGCACAGACAGACATAGACAACAAGTGGAAATATGAAGTGCCAGCAATAAAGGGCAAAGCTTATGTCTGCTGCTTGCCTGCCTGCCAGCAGAGTGTGGACAGGACTCCAGCGCACCCTTTGCCCAACAGGGGCGGGGTGGGTGGCAGAGTCTAGGAGCAGAGGGAGCAAGGGAGAGAGAGGAGGGCAGGACTGGCAGGGTGCGGTCTGAAGTGGCAACAGATCGTTTTGGATCACTCAAATCTCTTCAATTCAACTGGAAAGCTGCAGCTTGTTGCACGCTGGCCGCATATGGAGAGGAAAAGCCTTCAATCCAGAGAGGGCACCAACCAAAGCGCAGGCGAAAGTGGCTGATGTTGTGACAGCTTCCCAGAGCAAAAGAAAGAGGGGGAGAGAAACCACAACACTGCAACTGGGATATCAGTGACCGCTCTCTCTCTCTCTCTTTAACTCTCTCACCCACCAAATCGACTTTGAACCTGTTTGTTTAAATGCACGGACTTTACAGCCTGCACGCTTACTGTTGATTCTGTAAGGCAGTGGGAGCGAAGTTTCTCAGTTTTGGGGTCGATATTCTGGGAAAGCTAGAAACTTTTTTTTTGTTTTGTTTTTTGGTATCCCGATGGTGCCCCGTGCAGCCGTGGTGCTGATCTGCTTTTATCCGAATTTCTCGGACGTGGATCTGCGACTGTCACGGACGATGGAGTCGGGTGCTAAACCGCGGAGGTACTGAAGACATCTCTCTCCCCGGGAGAGTCCTCCCTCCCTTCCTCCCTCCCCCCCCCCCTCTGGGGCGATGCGGATCTCCTTCCTCCTTTTCACCGCCTCTCTGTGTGCCTTGGTCCTCCTCTTCGCACCTGCCTCGGAGGGCTGCGGGCCGGGGAGGGGGTACGGCAAGAGGCGGCTCCCGAAAAAGCTCATCCCGCTCGCCTACAAGCAGTTCAGCCCGAACGTCGCCGAAAAGACCCTGGGAGCCAGCGGGCGTCCGGAGGGCAAAATCACACGCACCTCGGAGCGCTTTAAAGAGCTGACGCCGAATTACAACACAGACATAATCTTTAAAGATGAGGAGAACACGGGCGCCGACAGGCTCATGACCCAGGTGAGGAGAGATGAACGGCTGCTGGTGCGCACAAATAATCAGTCACTGAATACATCTGGTGTTACACTTAAAGTGAAAATAAGATTTTTGAAACCCTTAAAAAAAGATGAACTGGTGGATGACTGAAGCAAGCGTTAAATAACCGGAGTTTTGCATTCAGTTGTCTGCTCAGTATCTCTTGTCAGTTAAATGTTTGAGCTGAAATGATTGATTGCATTGACTTCCGATCCTCCGCATTTTTCTGTCTGACACACTTAGCTGCTGCTATTGACTCGAAGTGTTGCGTTTACTCTCACACTGAGTGGTCTCAGTTTGCCATTTGTCCACACGTAGGTCTTGGCATGCGTAACTTTACCGCCTTTTGGGACTCTACATGCCGGGTAGTTGAACCTATCAAATATTAATCTATGTTCCAGTTTCATGTCGTCGTCTTAATGTTCATTTGGCCCACAAGTAGACGCCTTTCACCCATGTTAAGTGTGAAAAACTGGATCAGTGGCTGCTTTACGCACAGCGCCAAATCTCTACACAGGCTTGGCGCGAATTTATAAGGCTTAAAAACAGACTCACCAATTTTTTTCATTCATTCATTCATTGCTGGGCTGTCAGTAACCACATTAATCATTATATTTGATTAAATATCTCTAATGCTCAAAAAAATTACCTGATACAGTTCTAGAAAATAGTATTTTTTTTGCAGTTGTTGCATTCTTTCATGTTTTTGATTCTCTTCTTGTTTTTATCGTTTTTGATTTATAACCTGGGCATGTCCTTTGCTTTTTTTATTTCCTCTTGGGCTTTCCTTCCAGTTGTGTATGTGGGCTCTATTATTCCTCAATATGCCATCTGTCTTTGATCCATCTATTGTTCCCACCCTAATGATGTGGCACAAATGTCTCTGATTACCTGCTCCACCAGAAATTGACTGTCCACACAGAGCATGTTATTGTTTCAGTTGTTGATTGCAGTGATGTAACCATTCTTCATAAACAACTCATAGAATCAAATTTGTCTTCCAGTGTCCACGTTTCACCCCAGGCTTTTTTAATGTAGTATTGGGATTGCAGGATTTCTTTGCGTTTCTCACAGCCTGCTTTTCTTTTCTCTTATCTGTACCTCTCTTAGCGGTGTAAAGACAAGCTAAATTCTCTGGCCATCTCTGTGATGAACATGTGGCCAAATGTGAAGCTGAGAGTGACAGAGGGCTGGGATGAGGATGGTCATCATTCAGAGGACTCACTGCATTATGAGGGTCGTGCCGTTGACATCACCACATCAGACAGGTAGCTATGCCACAGAATAAGTTATGTGCTGTAAATAGGCCAGACATTGGCCAGACAACATTTAAAGTGTGTGAAGTTTATCAACAATAAAATAATAATAATAAAATATTTTTAAAAAACTAGACTGCCAGTTAAATTATCAACAATGTGATGTGTCAGGCAGTTGGTAAACAAACCTGCTAAATTTTTTGCCTATAGCAAGTTCAGATATTCCAAATCCTATTATGGGAACAATTCCTTGTGACATCACAATTTATCTACATAAATGTCAAAGTAGAAATATTGGTCTTTTTCTGTGAGGATTTTTGGAGAAGCATGCTATTTTCTGATTCTGACTGACTCTGACTGAAAATTAACTATATGATTTTGTCCTCCTGACAGGGACAGAAATAAGTATGCTATGCTGGCCCGCTTGGCTGTAGAAGCTGGTTTTGACTGGGTCTATTATGAATCCAAAGCCCATATTCACTGTAGCGTCAAGTCAGGTAAGAAATGGAAATGAGAACAGTAAACAGTATGAGTACACTATCTCAATGAGTCTTTGTGTATTTTTGTGTTTGTGGCCTGCTGTCAGTACTACTAATGAGGCTGATGTTAGACCCTTTGACAGTGAGCCACTAATGGTTTAGTTTCTCATTCATTGCCTATATCAACACTCAGGGTGTGAGCTTAAGAATATGGCCTACTGGGAGCCAATCAAAGCAAGTTGTGCACCTGTGCTCTTTGCCTAATTCTGTCTCACTTGGTCATATTAGTCATCGTATAGTCATCATATTGGTCATTAGTTATCAAGGTTTCAGGGTATTTGTCTTTAGAATGTCTAGATGAAACAATATGACACAGATGTTGGCTTTTCTGTGTATTCAGTGTGGGATTATCTGGTAGCTAATGCTGCATATACAACAGCACATTTTTGGGCAAACACCCATTTAAGTTATATAGAGTGGACAAAATAAAAATAATTCCAATGGTAAATACTTTCTGACTGAAAGTATCTACATCTACTGTAGATTTAGTCTAAATTTTGTAATAGATTCCAAATATTAAGTTACGTTTTTCCAATACACATACTTTATCAGATACAGTCTTTATTCAAACAATAGCTGAAAGCATTCTACCTCAAGCTATTCTAACTTTTGGGACATTTTAGAAATCCATTTACCCATGTCTGGTACCACCAGTTATTCGATGCCAAACTAGGCTGTAAGTAGGCTGTGAGATGATTAACTCTCTCTTTGTTTTGCTATTGCTTTTCCTTCAGTAAGTTTCTCTCAGTTCTCTTATCTGAGTCTTATCACCTCCTGGTCACAGCCCTCCTTTTCTGCAGCTTTCAGAAACACACACCTTGGGCAAATATTTGGCTGCCTTAAGACAACCCTCCCACAAATATGCACACACATTTGCACCAATTCATTTCTAATTCCTAAATTATTTTCTATTCTATTCTATTCTATTCTATTCTATTCTTGTTTTCCAAGTTCATTTAAGAGCAATCTACTAGACAGGATCAGTATCAGTAGAATTCTTTGCTGAGATCTAAGCTCACTGTGATGTGTCAGTCCTTATGGAACTGCTGAGAGTGTCAGGCATTGTGACCCAGTTTAAAACACAAACTCTGCTGTAAGCCAAACAATATCTAGAACCAGAGTCTGTGTACTTTCTGTCTCTCTGACCCCAGTTCGTGCTCTGACTGTGGTGATACAATCAGCTGGTTATCCATTAGCTCTTACTGACTACCCCTTATTGCCACCTCATCTCATTGTGTCTTAAAGGGCCAACTAATTCAGATAGACTCAAATGCACAGCCTGTAGCAATACTGTAGCAATAGCCCAAAGAAAAAAAATACGAATAAGCTTTTTCTCTAATAATATTCCAGTTACTTAGTTCAGAATTTTACTTATTTCAGTTTTTAACCTGAAACATCTGGATTTGACAGATAGAAATACAGTATATTACATAACACAGCACCAGAGAGTACTACATGAAAAATATCAAGCAAGAGCACCAGGGTAGCAAATGTTTTGCTAGTTTGTCAGTTGTTGGTTTTAAAAGAAAAACATTCCCATTACCCCAAGTGTTAAATTTACCTTATAAAACACATTTTGGAAACTATTCCATGGGTTTTAAGTCAGATTAACTGTCCTTGGTATTACAGAATTTTTACAGGGGCATATAACCATATTTGAAGCTAAGTTTAAAAGTCCAGCGATCAGCTGTTAATTGGTTTAGAATGTTTAATATTTAAAAACTGATAAAAAACAATATGTTTCTGAAGTGAGTTTCTGTGTGTGCACAATTTCTAAGTACAGGGGAAAGCCAGAACCAGACAAGAAAAAAATCTGAACCTTGACTTTGAGTCATAATGTATACATGTGTTAACAACCCACCACTAATCCACTGAGATAAAGTTGTTCTTGAGTCAGTCTCAAGCCTTACCTTCTTTATACTCAGTGACCTAGAAGAATCTCACTGTAGACGGCCAAATGCTGCTGTGCTGTTTCTCCTCTCCTGAGAGTTATACCAACATTTTTCTCCCTTAATGTTTTGTTCATTCTTGCATCAGCAAAAAATAAAATATGTAATGACTACAGCTCTAATTTAATCAAATAAGATCATCTTGTCATTTCTTTTTTCTATTCTCCAGAACATTCCGTGGCAGCAAAAACCGGTGGTTGTTTTCCTGGTGATGCTCAGGTTGTCCTTGAAGGCGGGGCTACTAAGCAGATGCGTGACCTTCTCCCTGGTGATCGTGTTTTGGCTTCTTCAACAGCAGATGGCCATGGTCCTTTTCTCTACAGCCCAGTCTTAACTTTTCTGGACCGCCAGCCTAATGCAACAAAGATCTTTTACAATATTGGGACTGATGCAGGACTTAATATTACTGTCACCGCTGCTCATCTGATCTTTGTCACAGACTGCGCTGCTGGGCTGAGTCAGCCGGAGTGGAAAGAAGAAAAGCCACTATCCGGTTCCATGTGGGAAGGCAGGCCTAGATGGGGAGCAGGTCAGAGGACAGTTTTTGCCAGTGAGGTCCAGCCTGGACAGTGCCTGTTTACACCAGCAGGGGAAGCGAGGTCACAGCTAAGACTTTCTGTTGTGACCTTTGTGGAGGAGCAGAGAAGCACTGGGTTGTATGCCCCACTCACCCAGCATGGGTCTATAGTGGTAAACGGTGTGATGGCATCTTGCTATGCTGCTCTGGACAGTCACCATTTGTCCCACTGGGCCCTGGCCCCACTAAGACTGTTCTACAGCCTGACAGGGCCTTCCGAAGCGCAGAATGATGGGCTGCACTGGTACCCTTGGCTTCTGCATTGGCTGGGGAAAATGCTGCTGGATACTGCACACTTCCACCCCTGGTCTTTTGAACAATGACTTGGATAGGAGGAAAAGAGACATGTTTCACACTGATGTCTTCATTCACTTACCTTTAGTTAGGCACACCAAAGCACAAAGCACAGAGCACAACAGTCTTTCTCTTCAGAAGAAAACAACTGAGGGACCATCAAAGACAACTGATTTTACAATGTAAAAATATTTTGTAGTAACTCCACTTGCCTGTATTTGCTGTACTTCAACAAGCTCTTTTATTGCTCATGAGAAAGAGACAGAAATAAGAGGAAAAAGGAGACATAATCCCAGTAACAGAGATATTAAAAATAGTAACTCCAGTTTTATTAATTTCTGGAAATTTCATTTGAGGGACTGGAAAGACTGGGGCGTGACAGTAAACCTGACACGTCTGCAAGTAAATCTGAACTCTGAAATTAAACAGAAAGAAAAATGACATAAGTGCTTCATGCATTTCAGTGATTTTGCTTGTCCCCAGAGGACAGGATGTAATTTTTTTCTTTCATTATGTGCATCACAGCTCAGTAACAAAGAGTATGACTCAAACTCAAAGCTATTATCAAAACAAAAAATAAGTTTAGAAGTGAAACAATCAGGTTTTATTTATCACTCCTTTGTACTGTATTTTCTGTAATCTCAGAACATTTAAGCTTAATAACTTAGTCTTGTAAAACCTCTTGAGAGTCTCAGGCTTGACGTTGAACACATGAAGTAAGAATTTGAGGAGGAAGACGAAAAACATGAGGAATTAGTGACTCAACAAGGTGAGATGTGAAACTTTATATGTACATAGGTATTTATACAATTAAGTCACAGACTTTACTTAGTTTACTTTTAAAATCATCACTGCAGTAAATTCACTGACTCTTTACTCTTCTTTCTAGAGCCTATACTGTATATTAGAAATAATTTACAAAACAATATTTAACTAGACAGTTTATTAAGTTCATTGCATTGTAGATGATGAAATTAAATGTATTTGCAATGTGGCAATATGCTGTTGTTGCATTGGTGCTTCACATCTGAAAAGGGCTTTGTTGGAACAACTGAATGGCAGAGAAAGAGGATGAGGGTGCAGGATTTTGTTGCAGTTTGGACAATATTCTTCACTTACTGTTATAGGATCAATTAATGGTGCCCTGTCTCTGCTATATGCTTTACTACAATTTGATTGTCTTAAATTGATTTATATGGTTCATTTTAAAATTTTCATGTTGTTTATCAGGTGTTTTTGATTTTATTTAAAACTGTTTTGTTTTTTTTTATTGTTTCAGGTTTTCAGTTTTCAGATCAGTACACTCAGGCTTTATTCAACTACTGTATTAAGTAGCTAGTGAGGCTTAAAACAGTCCTTATTTTTATTCTTGAATAATAATAAGAGATCCATAAGTGTTTATTTGATAGTTCTCCTTTGCATGGTCCTTTTGTCTTCTCTATTTTAACACTAATATTACAGAAAACAAGTCTGTTGATAGATGGCTGAATGGACTCCCAGCTGAGTTGTTTTGTGAAGACTCAAATATTGCAGTCAGTTCTGAAAACTGAAGGCATTCTTCTGTATGACTGCTCACATTTGTCAAATATGTATATTAAGCTATTGTTGG
The DNA here is from genome assembly GCA_015106775.1 of Etroplus canarensis. NCBI lineage: Eukaryota > Metazoa > Chordata > Actinopteri > Cichliformes > Cichlidae > Etroplus > Etroplus canarensis. The sequence goes on along the minus strand of VUQH01033043.1, from coordinate 76,907 downwards.
AGAGACTATTTAAAGATCTATTTTTAGAAAATAATGTAAATGTTATATTATTTTTGGCAACTCTGTTCATAAAATTTGTATTTGAAACGTAAAGATTCCTTTTGTTTGTAAACCAAAATCTGTCATGGTTTTATAATAGCAAGAAATTCAAAAGAAAAAAAACATGAGTCATATATGTACATTTAAAAAAAGCAAAAAGCTATAGATTATGTAATAAATTCACCCTTTACCGCTATTGTGCTTGTTCTCATAGGAATACTCTATATTTTTGTGGTTATTACAAGGTAACAAAATGGGCTAGCAAAAGGCTTTCATATTATGTATCGTTACACAAATAACCTAGTGACCACTAGGTAAAGTGAGCCATTGATAACTGGCACAATTTTAATATAACAAGAATAGCTGTGGTTAGAGGGTTGGCTGCTGGTTGGTTTCAGTACCACGGACAGCAACTCTCAGCAAAGCTCTTCTTTCTTTCTGATGATGGCTGCAAGTTTTTTTTCCAGGACAGGAAATCAGTCAATGAACACAGCACCCCCTGCTGGACGCTTCAGTATTTGCAGAGAAGACGCCATATAGAATTTAACACCCTGAAAATGACTTGGTTTTAGTTGTTAAACATGTAACGATTTTTGATTTGGGACTTTGAGGAATAATTAATTAGCAATACTTTTATATGTCGCTTTGTTAACTTGGTATATGTTAAAAATTAAGCGATCAGAGAGAAATTGTTCTTTTTCATTGTCTAAGCGTTATTACTGGATAGGGTATGGCATGTATGAAGCATTAAACAACAAAAGGCACAGATAAGTAGATATTAATTCTTATTTTTAGCTTTATTATTGGTCAGTTAGTTACAGGAAAGTCCTTTTGTCATATCCCATAGCTCATTTCAAGAGCCTGATCCATAAAGACAGATAAAAAACCAGACCTAGGTAAAACATGATCAATATATACACAAAAAATAAAATGTGACTGATTTACCTTGATGTGAAAATATGAGGTTTTTTAAAAATATACATGAATTTAAAAAATATCATGCACATACTGAAAACCATTAGAAAATATGTCTACTTGAGTCTGGTAGGTTGAAAAATATCTTTATGGGTCAGGTCTCCATTTAACTCTGTTTGGACCACGATACCTAGCAACATTTTGAGGCAAGGCTGATGGGCAACCAGCAGTTTTAATCAGGATTAATTTGAAACAGAATGGTGGAAAAACACACAATGTAACTGCCCGCCACCATCCTCAGAAGAATTAACAAAACACATAATAAAAAATAAAAAAGACCTTGTTTATACTGCCTCAAAAGTGACCAAAGTATCAAGGATTAGGGTGTCCACACAACAACACATGGGAAGTCAGCATGCACACAGTAACACACATACAATATGAATGTCTTTATAGAATATGTATCTGTCATCACAGCTTGGTAAAATTACACTTATACACAACAAATGCACAATAACACCTGGAACCATAATACCAGCCAGTGGAAAAAGGTCCAATACATTTGAGTTGCCTTCGTCCAGTCAGAAAAACATCCTATAACAAACACCCTTAACCCCCGGTAGGTTGTGGTGGTGGTGGTATCATCCAATAACAATAGCCTATAGATAAAGATTTATGTTTCTCAAAACTCATAAACACACACACATACAATCGTACACACGTACAGTTCTCTCAGACTTATCACATGTTAATAACATCAAGAGAATTGTAAATCTCTTTTAAGTCAGTGACTGAACGAATAAATTAATGTGAGATAGTTTTAACTACCTATGCGGCTACGTCAAGAGCAGTAAACCTTACAGAAGTACAAAATACTCCTTAACATCCTCAGTTGGCAATTCTGTTGACATGGTTACATTAGGCTATAAGTAATCATTGCTTGGCAGCATATAAAAATAAAAGAAGTCGCTCTGGTGCATATTCATAATCATCTGCATTTGTGTTATGTAGTCTCTTTGCAAATAGAGGGAAATGTTTTCGGCACATTTTTTTTACAGTTAACGAGGCTGGCTCAGTTGTTATATATTTGATTAGTATAAGGGTGGTATCGTATCTATAAACTATCACACTACCAGCAGCAGCTTCTTGTTTTTGTAGTTTGTTGGCTAGCTATTCAGCAAGCCAGGCTAATGCATATTTGGAATCTATTGTTAACACCAAAAACCAAAAAACACACCAAAACTCCACACATTTTAAAAGAATTAAAAACCTACTCTGACAAATAATTTTAACGTCTGTTTTTCAAAATACTATATGAGTTTCCCAGACCAGAAATTATAATTTTGGATTCTAAATGTCTTGACTGCTGTCTGATGACCAGTTAACAATATATGTATTTTTTGGATTTTAACAACAGGTTCATACTACCTATACCACCACAGAATCTAAACTAATACAACAACCAAGGGCCAATTTTCTGTAAGTAAACAGTTAAAATAGGGATAAAGGACAGATTTTATCCAATAGGGTTTGTCCAAAAGGCATCATGTCAAGAGTGTGATCACCAATCTGAGAATATGTGCTGCTGGGTTGATTAGGCTTCAGCACCTTGTGTATTCAAAAAACTTTTTGCATTTTGACAAAAGTGAAGTTTCAGGCTATGAGTTGGTTCTACTGTTTCAATGCTTTACGCTTGGTGAATGTTTCTTACTAAAGTGAAGACTACTCAGTGTGTATTTTTATCTTTTAGGCTGATGTGGGTGTAAGGAACCCTCTGCTATACCTGACACTGTCATAATAATTTTAAACTGCCCATATTAGCTAAATACCAGCTTAACACAGCTCAATAGACATCTCTCTCATGATGACACATGATCAAGAATAAAACATTTTAATGCAATTTCAGTTGTAACCATTTCAGAGGTAACCATCGCTGCATCTATTCCAAGAGACCAAGAGTCTCTAATCAATTCCTCAAGTATAGAGTAATTGCAGAGAAAGAATCAAGTAGTGGGACCTGTGAAATGGCTACATTTGTAATTTGCAAATTTTGGCAGAAATCCACAGAAATGCCAAGATCCACTTTAGCACAGTGTAGCAGACCTTAGAAATGCATGATTTCATCCAGGGCTGTGACAGCTCCGCTTCTATGGCCGAAGTCCTAGGAAAGATACAGTATCAGGGCAAGAAGGGGAAAGCATATGGGTAAGAGGAAGAGAGACATAAAGAAGAAAGCTGGAATGAGGTCATGTCCTCCTATGGATAAGAGGCAGCCTCACAGCCTCTGAGTAAAGTTTTCAGGAAATACTCCTTTATTGGCATTTTCTTTGTTTTTCTCCCAGTCGTCCTGCTTCATTCCCATCAGCCAGCCCTCATCCTGAACATACAAATATGCAAACAATCAGAAAACAGCCTCATTGCCTCTGTGACACAAAAGCAAGAGTATATTTTCTGTGTGTGTATATACCTGTTCATCAGGGTTGTCAAATGGGACTACTAGCACCACTTCACCAGCCTTCATCTCCAGTTCATCTGTGTCGTTAGCAGCATAATCGTGCATCACCTGGACCTATTTCAGATAAATACTTACATGAATTATCTCCATGTGTAAAAATATATCTGGTACTATTCAGGGTTTTTTAAAATTTCTAACTCCAGTTTTACCTTGAACAGAAAGCCGGGGGGCATTTCTGCAGGTTCTGATGCTGCTTCTGTTGATTCTACTGCTACTGCGGGTGTCTAGACAGAAAAATATATTTAATCTACAAACTTTTTACAAAGCAACAGTTCAGCTTTTAGACCCCTAAAAATATTTTGTTCTGAAAATAAACAAATCTCTTTTTAAAAGATATTTTGTTGTAGAAATATTTGGCATAATTTGGACTTAATGACCTGATATATTATTTTGCAGTTAATGAGATGAAGGACATATGAGTACACCTCTTTCTTATGCCATAGTTAAATTTTTAATAGAAAAGTACCTCATCTAGTTAGGATGTAAGTGTAAGGGTTACAATGTGTACAACTCATAAAATCTAAACATAAAATCCTAATGAAATTCCAAGAACTCAGCTGGTATGCCTCTGCGTTAAATCTGACCCTGTGTGACCTTGATCCCACAATCTTGTAACCGCTTAAAGTTTGGAAAAGCTCCAGTAAACAACTCAGCTCCTGTACTAGTAACAAGATTTATAATGGATGGACAAAAGCAAACTGTAGTAATCACTACATATTATAAAAGTTACTCTTGAAATCACCTCCTCCTTCTCCTCCTCCTCCTTTGCTACTTCTTCTGCAACTGGCGCAGCATCTGCTGCCTCAGAGTCCCCCTAGTAGCAGAGAGAAAGAAAAATAAGGAGTGGTTAAAGAGATGGACAAAAGACTAAATGCAAGAGGGGCAAAAAATGAAAGAAAGAAGAACAGGCAAGACAACACAAAGACAAGCTGAAAAGCCTAAACAGCAAAGTCCTGGTTAATACAGCCATGCTGGATAGATGAAAGATTAAATGCTATTGCACAGTTGCCATAAAGCTTTTGCATAGCACACTATTTATGTGGACTTGTGATTAGCAGTGACTGGGATTAACTGTGTACTGAGAAGCAGATGTCACTATTCTTTTCTTTCCCTCAATAATTTATTTCAACTTGCCCTCTTCATCACAACTGATGCATCCATGCTTCAGGTCCAGATGCATCCTAAATTTTTCCATGTAAAGATTTCTCCATCTTTCACCCTTTAGTCACACTTTATCTCGGCACTATCTTTTTCTCTCCAGCACTCCATGCTTAAACCTCGTTCTTAAGAGTCGATGCATCCACCATTTTCATCCAGATGCATCTCTCCTTTTTCTCTCCTTGGTTACCTGACCCTCTTCATTATCCAACACAGCAGCAGCTGGGGGGACTTCCTCCTCAGCTGCGTCGGCTGAAGCCTCATCTGCAGGAGTTTCATTGTCTGTGGCAGGTACTGCTGTGACTGGTTGGCTTCCCTCATCGCCCCAGCTCTCCTGGGCTTCAGCCACGGAGTCATAAGGAACTGGCTGGTTCTCATCATCCCCCCATCCCTCCTGAGCTGCAGCCAACGGGTCATAGCGAACTGGCTGGGTTCCGTCATCACCCCAGCCCTGTGTAGCAGCTGCGATGGGGTCATAGCGAATAGGCTGCGAACCATCATCCCCCCAGGCCTCTGTAGCAGCAGCCACAGGGTCATAGTGCTGTTGGGTCTCTTCTTCCTGGGCACCACTGTCCTCAGGCTGAAGGGCAAGGGTCAGGTTTCAAGGAGTCAGAGGGCATAAGAGAGAGTTTACCTCATGGGTATTCTAAGGGCTTCATAAATCAAATGGGATCAAGGACAATCAAAAAAGAGAAAGCTAGTGGTGTTGTATGACCAGTATATTGACATAACATAGTACTAAAGTTAAAAGTAAAGTATTTTGGATGTAAAAATGATTCTAATAGAATTTTTAAAGAGTAACTAAATGGGTTTATAAGAGGTTCATTTATCAGAATGTCAAGGACAGGGTTAAAAAATGTTTTAATACTAAAAGGTCATACAACTAATTTTGAATGTTTTAGCCCTTAATACAACCTTTAATAAATCTCGTACTAACCATATTCATTTAGCCAAAATACATCCCTGTTTTCAAAATGTTTCAACAACACTGTATGAATTTGGGCACTGAGAAGACCAACTGTTGTATTTTGGAAAGATAAAAGTTTTCTATTCTTGTTTGATTAAAGATTTCAGGTGCTCAACAGGTCTGAACAGCAGGCTGGCAAATTTGATATCTGGAGTCATGCTTTAGGACCATGCTGCTGGAACCTGTGCAAACAGAGGCTTGGTATTATCTTGTTGAAATAAGCTGTACAGGATATTTTCTGCATGGCACTATACCCTGTATGTTGCTCTAAAACCTGTATAGGGAGTTACCCGTGCACTACATGAATGTACCCCTGTATATTCTGACTTTTGAATGATGTGCTGACGCCAAATGAGCTGGTGCCTCCTATGAAAGTCATGGACGTGTCGTGTCACGTGGTTTCCAAAAAGAATCCAAAATTTTGATACTTCAGACCACAGGACTGTTTTCTCTTCGAACTCAGTCCTTTTTAAAGTAAATTTTGAAGTTTAATGTATTAGTATGATGTTTAAATTTATCTTAAAAGATGTAACTTATATTTCAGATGCCTATTTAGGAGCATTGTGTGGTGGGTTTAAAATTAAAGAAAGTTGATGAGACACTGGGACATGGTGGAACTGGGTGGTTGTGATTTATTTTTTCTTTTTCTGTTGTTTCTTCTATGTTAGTTATGATTACAGATTACCTTGGTATGATCTGAAAAGTGGTCTATTTTATGGATATTCTTTAATATAGATTCACTTTTATGTGTAAACATTAGCTTCACTTATTTGCTTTCTTATCATTTTTTTCCTTTGGTTTGTTTTTTTGTCTTTGCATTTGAATTGTTTTTTCTTCCTCCTAATTGAAAATAAAGAGTAGGAAGTATGTGTATTTAAATAACATGAAGACTAATAAGTACTTTAAAATATATTTAAACATTTTAAATGAGCTCAGGCCCAGAGAAGGTGGCAGGCTTTCCTGATCTTGTTTGTTTAGTGTTCTTGAGCCCATGCAGTACTATGAATCTTTTCATTACCTAATGTACCACTGATAATAAAAACCAAAATATTTTTCCCTATTTTTACATTGAAAAGTTTATTCTTAAATTGTCTCAATATTTGCTCATCTCTATTTCTAATTACTCTAGTGTCCCCTGTAATGTAGTGGTTTGCGCATTTGCCTTACAAGTGAAAGGTCCCTGTTTGGAGTCCGTGTATGGACACAAGTCCCTCTCACCACGGAGGGTTGCATTAGGAAGGGCATCCACCATAAAACCTTTTCAAATTACCAATGCAGATTAATCTGCTGTGGCGACCCCTTGGTGGATAATACAACAGAGCAGCTGAAAGGTACATTTATTTCTAAAGTACTCTCTGGGTTTTTAGTTTTTATATCAAACCATGTAACTGACCTGTCATATATTTATTTAAATAATTGTGAGATGTTTCATGTGGTATGTTTTCAATTAAATTAATTTACAATTTACATTATTTGTAAATTGTTGTAATCTGTTTTTATTTATATGTTACACTGTGTTTCAACTGTTTTGGAAACAGGGTTGCAATTAGCATTGATGAAGAGGCTAAAATGACTGCAAAATGAGGAAGGTCTCTCTAGGGATAGAAAAATATGTGAGTATTATTCTAATTAGAACAGTATTTAAGGCAAAAATAAAGGATTTTAGCAAAAAGCGGAAAGAGGACTAAGGGAGATCAGCAGGTGTCAGTACTCATCAGTATAACCATCACAATCATCATAAAACCCATGAAGACTGATGTGGAACTATCAACCTTTACTGAAAAAGGTTCAGCTTAAATCAAAAGAAAAATGGAGGTAAGAAAGTGTGGTGGTAGACAGCAAAAACATAAAAGTTGTCAGCTTTTTCTCATCAGAAGATAGATGTTGGATCTTCTGTGTGTAGTTAGCAAGCATGGTTTCAAATCCCATGGCTATGTTCAGATGGAGAAAGAGGAAGGAAGCTTTGTAAGAGTAGACGTGTCATTCCTTTCTGAGCCATCACTGCTTTGCCTCAACCTCTAATATAGAAAAACTCCATGACTGTCGAGACACATCTCTCTTACAGCGAGAGGGATGAACAAAAACGTTAGTTAATGGTCAGAAGGTTGAGCCATGAAAAAGGCTTTGTGAAGTTGCCCAGTGGCTCTCGTTAGTTTACCAGGCACAACACATTCCACAGAAAGCATGAGCAACTTCACTCAACTTTGAACACAAAAAAGATCCCTGTGTGTCACATGAACCATGAAAATAACATGTAAAAGCTACATGTTCTCTCAGTTTAACGTGAACATACAGGCACAGTATGTGAGGGGAAACAGAAAGGAAGCAGGTTAATTCAGTTACAAATTATTTCACACCACATAGAACTTTTATTAAAGTTTTTTTTTACATTTTTGTTCAAATTTATGATTTATAATTTGGCACACTTGCTACCTTTTTAAGAGGGCAGTGGTGTCTTACACTTTACGCTTGGGTTAGGGTTCTAATTTATACAATATATCAGCAATATTGAGTAAATTCTGCATACACACTGCAGAAAGACAATGAAATAGATGAAATTTAATAGAGGATACACCATTTATATAGCTCCAATATGTTTAACTGTAAAATGGTAATTTGGAACTGAACTGACTTAAATTCATTCCCAAGGTCCATTTGTGCGGTATAACAATATCTTTAGGGTTTATTACAGCAGACACCAAAACAATGCACAAACAGATTTGGGACAGACAAATGAAGGAGATCAATATATTGAAAAGCTTGCTAAACTAAAAAAGCCATAATAGGAAAGACATAACAGGATTGGGTTTTTTAATAATGGTTACCTATGTTAACACTGTTAATAAATTGATGGTTAATATGAGAAAATCATAAAAATAAATATTGATGAAAATGATGAGCTTAACAATAATTACATATTCTTTAAATTTCTGTAGGACATCTTTAGCATGAGTATGACAGGCTTACCCATGAATCCCAGTTTGCAGGCTGCAGGCAAATAAAGAAAGCACAATTCTTTACAATGTTGTGTTTGCCCATTAACTTCAGTAAGACATGTCCCATGCTCTAAACTTACAAGCCCAAAGCACTAAATCTCCAGCAGAAAAAGAGTACAAGCACCACTAGGTGAAGAATTTAGAGCTGTATGTCTAATGAATGTAATTAGATTCTGTCATTGGTCATTGTGCAGGTTGGTCACCTGCACAGTTTGAGTGCAGAATGTAGAAATGGCAAAAATAAAAATGTGCAATAAATATTTTACATTCAGTCTTAAAAACTAATAATAATAATACCTAAAATCGAGATCACTCTCAGCATCAGTGTAAAATTCTGTCACTTGGATCAGAGGATCATTATCTTAAGTATCTTCTAAAATACTTGCAATGTGGAAAATGAAAACATTTTAGAATGTGTATTAAAAGTGATATGCCAGAAGAAGGGGATATAAATGGATTTAAGGTTATTTAATGCTGCCTGAGATTCGGCAGGCTGTAGAACTGGGTCATTAGGCATAGCAAGAGCGCTAGAAAATACACAGTTAAGTCCATAAATATTTGCAAAATGACACAATTTTCATCATTTTGCCTCTGTACACGAATCAAAATAAAGACCTTCAGCTTTAATTCAAGAGGTTTAACAAAAGTGCTGCATTAACAGTTTAGAAATTACAGTCATTATTTTAAATAGTCTCCCAATTTCAGAGGCTCAAAAGTAATGTGACAATTGTCAAACATGATTTTAACTATAAGAATTTTTGTAAGGCTCTATTAGTATTTGTCACTGTCTATATACTTTGACCTAACTATATAGCTTTGGTAGAGCCATGGTAGTATTGTATTGCATTACCACCAGTATTATGATTAACATTTCTACTCAAAATGAGTACCAATAGCACTCATTTGCTCACCACTTACTCTTAAAAAAAATCTTTTGGCATGTTGTATTTTTAATGTATTTTTTATGTCATGGTCTCTATTTTAGTTTGAGTTTTTGAGTTCTGTTTTCCCCTCCCTGCCCCTTGCCTAGCCTGTTCCCCCTTGTTAGTGGTCTTCGTCTCTGTCTGAGTCAAGTCTTGTCTTATTTTGGTAGTCTGTCTAGTCCCTGTTTTGCCTCCCCTGTTTTGATTGTTCCAGCTGTGCCCCTGTCCACTTTTCGTCTGCTCATTGGTCTGTCTTTGTCTATTTAAGTCCCCTCTTCTGTGTTTCTCGTCGTGGCGTCATACTGCTTGTTTCCCCGTGTGCTCCAAGGATTTTCATGGACCTTGTTGTATTATTATTTTGGCAAAATAAAATCCTCTTTGTTTTCAACCTGTCCTGCATGATTGGTCCACACCACACTCACCTATGGCTTCCCATGACAATTTATTACAAAAGCAACCTAGTTTCAATTTGATTTGCTTGTACAACCACAGGTAGGACTCAAAGTGGCTTGCATAACTTTTCTCTATTTCAAAGTAGGCCTGTAAATGCTGGTAGATTTTTTGATGACAATTTTAGTCTACTTCTATAACTTGTTAATGTAATAAAAATGTAAAGTGAACGGAAGTTCAGTTAAAGTGATCGGTTAACTGCCAAATAATAATATAAAGCCCACTGCAGAGAAGTCACACGTGGTATAGGATTCTACATGACACCTATTAGCATTATCAGTAGACTTAATCTATACTTAACAGGCCAATTATAAGGCCAAATATGGCATGTTGCTTCATACAGATTTTTTGGGCAAAAATTGCTCAAAATGGCTCTTTTCACAGAAAGGGTTGCCAACCCCTTGTATAGGCCAAACGAAACAGATGCTTCAAGAATATCAAATAATAAAAGCATCTTCCTAGTTATGTGTGGAACTTTTATGTCACTCAAAAGTACACCAAGGTTCGTTCAGTCCAGAGGATAAAGAAGGAAGAGCAAAGCAGGGCTGTAGTCTACAGTTCATGCCATGAGGAATCTGTGCATAGTGCTGAAGCAGGAAAAAGTGTTCAATAGAGGCAAGTGTCTACAGATCATCATGCCATCATCTATCTCTCATTTGGTGTTTTGAAAAAAAGCAGAGCAGGCAGCACCTCAAATTATGCCATGCTTACCAAGTGATTTCATTTTGTATTCAGACTTATCAAGCTTAATTCAAAGTTAACCAACCCTACTGGCAACGGCAGATGTTGCTGGCTAAAACTTCACTTGATATTTGATCACTCACTCTTTAATTGGAACAGTTCAGTTCATCTGGAATTAAATATTACGAAATTAACTTAAAACCTGTCTGAATACAATGTAAAAACCTTTGTGAAGATTGGCATATCTTAAAATACAGGGTCTCTACAATCTTTAACTTCATGCCACGAATCATCCACCTGTGTAACCATGGAGACTTTGGTTGCTGAACTGAAAGAATCCAGGTCCATGTCCAACAGGTTGCTCACTGCAGGACTGTCAAACTGATAACAACAGGAACAGGAGGGCTCATTGGCTAATTGGGCACAACAGTGGAAGCGGGGAAAAGGACAGAGTTGAAGAGATAGAATAGAATAGACTAGAATGGACTAGAATAGAATAGAATAGAATAGGAAAACTTGGAGGAGAGGCAGGCCAGAAAGAGACTACTTAAATGTTCTGACCTGTATAGAAAAAGGGAAAAGGTTTTCCACAGTTTATGGACAGCATCTGATCACTAACCTCTGTAGGGGAGGTGACACTGATATCAGGAGTCGCTGCAGCATCAAAAAGGCTGATGATATTCTCTGTTTTCAGCTCTTTAGATGGGGTCACCTTGGGTGGAGGAGGCACTGCTGGTCTGAGCTAGAATACAGGAGAAAGGCAGTAATTAAGTTCTACAACAAGACAAATTATTTTGACTTCATGGTACTGAATATAAAATTTATATTTGTGAGTTTAATTCTGTATGAATGTGAAATTTTAATATCTACTGCTCTTCTTTAGAACATGACTTAAGTGTTCTAAAAAATGTCAGCTAGATCAATATGAAATGAACTGACTAGAGCTCCTGTGTGATCTTGACCTTTACCCCTACAATCTAAATGTTATGAGAAGTTCTGGCTCTCTCACACACAAAGTGTGGAAATGATCCACTAAGGAGTCAGCTCCAGTAGTGGTAACATTTGTAATGGACAGATGGACAGCTACACAAGATGTAGGAATCCCAAAAATGTTATCAGTTGTGTACCCATCATGGTGATCAACCATATGAGCACTGAAAAGGATCCAGGAGTCCAGTCAGCTCCCATGGTGGCAATGAGATTGTCAATGACCTACTATTTTTGTGACCTTGATCTCTGACCTCGTGATCTCTAAAATGCTCTCAAATTTTCTACCCACCCTAGTGATTAACAATAAAAGTATTGGCAATAATACAGCAGCCCAGTCAGCTCTTACCAACCCCATGTGATCTTGACCTTTTGCCCCACAACCTTAAAAATGTTATTAGTTCTTCTATCCATCATAGGTGTTAACCACACAAAGTATGGTAAACATCCAGCAAAAAAGTCAGCTCCTGCTGTGGTAATAAGACTTGTAATGGACAGACAGACACACAGCCAGACTGACATATTGACATATGGACTATCTGAAAACATAATGCCTCTGGGGTGGAAGCATAATGAGTTTGAAGAAAGTCACACAAGGTTTTCACTACGAAGCAACATTAAAGCATTTAGTTATAACCCCATCAAAACTGAATTTCTGTTTCCAATCACAAGCAACTGTCTCTAATTCACAAAACAAGCCAGTAAAAAATGTTAAAATGAAAGGAAAATGTGTATTTTTTTGCTATAAAATACAAGATTTGTTTAAATAATTTAAAAAGACTTTCCACAGCATTATTTTTAGTAAAAGCATTTAAGCCCAGGTGTAACCAGGGTTGCCAGGTCTGTGTGACAATATCATCTGAAATTTCCCCACTGTGGGCCTATTAAAAGAAGATCTTATCTTATCTTATCCCACATACCAAATGGCCAATAACACTGGCCCAAATACGAGCCCACTAACCAAAGCTGGGCTGTTTAGAGCACTTCACCTCACCTTGGTGTGATTGTGTTTATGTGCTGATCTGGAATCACTTTAGTAGGATTTGGGTATATTGATTATTTAATTTAAAATATATTTTTACAGACATTTGTGTAATTTTTATGCAAAATAGATTGAGCAAATCCTCACGCAGAAAAAACAAAACACCACAAAGCTAGCCCAATTCTGAGGGAAATCCCATGTGTAAATGATGATGGTTCCCTTTCAGTTGCATGTACAATAGAAGCCTGGAACTAAAACACTTGACCATCCTTTGTGTAGCCTGAACAAAGAAATCAATGTGTGTGAAACTCTGTATGCCTACCTTGGATGGGGATTTGGGGATTGGGGGTGGTCCTCCTGGCCTGAGAGTGTGGTTAGATGCCTCTTTACCACTGAGTAAATTAGAGAGAGAGAGAGAGAGAGAGAGAGAGAGAGAGAGAGAGATGGGGGCGAGAAACGAAAACACAGATTATACAGAAAGTAATGTAGATGGCAAACAACACGAGAGAGAAGTGCAAAGGTTAAGTAAGCATATAAATGCTGAAATGTGTCTAGAGAAAAGTTACAAGGCATGCTCTACAAAGTTTCCAAGCAGAAGTTGGTATTACAAAAGCTGTCATGCAAGAAAAGTGAGTCTCCCTTAAGTCTAGACCTCTCCTCTCATGCAAGCAGGCAGTGTTTGTGCCTCCTGTAAATCCTTACAAGCGAGCAGTGATAGAAGCAACTCCTGTTAAAGAGAAGATGCTCTAAAGCAGATAAAAGCTGCCCCAGATCTGCAGATATTTAAAGAGTTTGGCATATACCTGTGACTTAAAGCTGCAACAGGTAATTTTTGTAAATCCATGGCTTTAGATGGCAGTGAAAGGAAAGTTTTTCAAAAGTCAAGCACATCAGAACATCACTAAGCCTGGATTATCAGTCAGGGAAAGACAATACCTCTGGAGCTCCAGAACTCCAGGGTCCCCTACAAGTTCCAGGTTTATTTTGTGTCAGCATCTCTAAATACATATGGTGGGTCAAATTACTGCAAAGCAAGGCTGGGGTAGTGTACACTCCAGCACAATTACTATGTTTACTAGTGGAGCCGAAAAGTACAACACATGTTTATATATCTATCATGTTGTCATCCTGATTTTCCATAATCTATCTTGGTCCATTCTGCACACACATCATTTTCATGTCTTTTCCCTGGAAGATGGTTCCCTCCTCTGTTGCTCTTCCTGGGGTTTCTTCGGTCTGTTAAATGGTTTCTTGACTTGAAAAGATTGAAAATTAACAACAATAAAGGAAAACCAGGTGAAAATTAAGCCCCTACTTCAAGGTGAAAGACAGCATAATGTAGGAGTTCACTGCCATATCACATCATAGTCTTCAGTAAATCTGTTAGGAAGAGGTGAGACACTTTGTTGCTGTACTGTTATGTAAGTTTTTTCCTGGTGCAGACAAACAGGCCTGCTCAACTCTTGTGTATCTGCAGCTCTGAGCACACAACTTTCTGATAAAAACATGTCTGTGAAATCACTTGCACAACCAAGCAGGTCTGCAGACTGACTAATATATGACAGCTTGACAGATAGGTCAGTTGGACAGACAGACAAGAGTTGTTTCACCATTGTTACCACGATTGCTTCCTGTTACCTCCTGTTTGCTCCTGATGATGAGGTGCCACAGCTACCTGTCTTGCTGAAAGGGGGGGGTGCAGGAGTGGCTCCAGGTTAATGTATGTAAATACTCTGTTTACCTCTTACTGTTTTTTTAAAAGTTTATATGTGGTGTAATAATTTATAAAGTTCATATTTTTCAGATGGAATAGAGATACAATAGAAAGATCAACTTTCAACATAAACCAGTTGTGTTACATTATAGGACTACAAAATGCCTTCATGCACCTCTCTAACATTCATCCTTCACAAGTACATAAGGTACCACAGAATCTTCTTTTAACTGTTAATGTCGCTCATTAGAAAAAGGCTGGAGATTTAGAGCCCTCTGTAGGCCTAACAAATTAAAACAAAACTGAGTTCCTAAACTATTCACAAAGGAAAAAATAAATTCATTTGAAAATAACCTCATTACTCACCATTTACTTCATTTTTAACTTAAAATGACTTATTCATTCATCAAACAGAATGGTTTTGTGCTCTTGAAAAGTTCACATTTTCAGTCTTTTCTAATATTCTGTTTTTCAAAGTCTTGAAGGAATCATAGACATGCAACATGGCATGCCTATTTAATCTGCTCTCTGTGACTAACCATTGGAACTACCTTATGAGGCTCAAATCTCAAATTACGCCCAGGATTTCATGCGAGCAGCTGTTTCAGACGGAAAACTGCGAAAACCTGAGATCGCTGAGTTTTTATTGGAGTACACTTTTATTAGAATAGAAATAATAAAAATCTGACATGTAATTCAATGAATCCCTTCCAAATCAAAACCTCTTAGGTAAAAAAAGAACACATACACCCAGACGTAACTGAGGGAATTTAAATGATGGCTCATTGCTCACTAACCTGCTTGTGTCTGTTTCCTCCAGTTTCTCCAGAACGTCATGCAAATCCTGATCCAACTGTAGAGATGGAAAGATGGGTTGTAAGATAAGTACCATCTTTATATTTTCCACCTACTTAATTGATCTAACATTATACTGCCACTTTGTATGGCTTAATGATAACTCATATTGTTGTTGCATCCTCTTAGTATGTATTATTATCCATGTGCTGTCAAGTGCGTTTGAGTCAAAATCAGAATCCTTTTTAATCCCAGGGGGAAAATTGTTTCAAATTGTTTCAAAGTGTTTGCTACAGCTTGTTTCTGACTGCATCTAAAAATAAAACAGAAAACAATAATAAGTGCCATAATCTGTCTGCAATTAGTTAAAAATTTCTTTTCTTGTATAGGGAGAAAATGAGAAATCAGCTTAAACAGACTTTGCACTGGATTTCAAAACAGCTGCTCAACTGCAGCGCTTGTTTACTTTTCATATTCAGTAGTCCCTGCTGAATATGAAAAGTCTCTGGCCTTGTCTGAAATGAACTGTTACCTGATACACTGTGTCCATTTTTCTCATCTAGTCTTTATTTAATCCGGCACTACTGGAGGGTTATAGAAGAGTCTTACCCGACTCATTTCTTTGTGAAACTTCTCCTCAAAACCAGCCAAACTCTGGAAGGTGCTGACATAAAACCCAACACGACTAGAGAGGGCAGAGACGAGAGAGACAGCAGTGACTGCATTAATGGTGAAGCTAAATGTAGCACAGACATAAGTGAAATGTACTCATCCATCCAGAAAAATCTGTTTCCACAGACACACACACATATGCACACCTGTTCCAAAGTGAAGGTAACTCTTCTTGCAAGTCAATATTAATCTCCTCAAACACCTTCTGGGCCCTTTCCAACTCCTCCTCAGCCTGAAATTAATGCACATACACAATGCATTGGTTCAGTGAATTAGGGTGTGCTTGTGAGTGTTTTGTTCTGTTAACAGATTAAATGCATTATGTGAGCATGCATAACATCTCTTCCATTTTCAGCTGTCCTTAACATGATTTACTGTTTTTGATGTTCTCGTTTTCAATTCGCCTTCATTAGATTATTACCACAACAGTAAACACAGAGGACAGAGAAAGACAGAAAGTATCTCAAAGACCTTCCCAAAACTAGTAAAAGCTTTAGACCTCTTTGCTATAATAATATGTATTTCACTGCTGGGGTAGCAGAACACTCTTCAAAATTGTTTTGTAGAAGCACAATAAAATAAGAGTGCACCTGACTTCTGGAAAGACTGCTTTGGGCAACGTTGTGTGCAGACAGTATACCCTGAGCCCAGCCTGGAGTGGCCCTTTCCAACAAGGAGGAGGGCTAAGAAAAACAGAAGAAATTCAAATGTCTCATTAAATTTGCTACTTGATTTTAGACTTCTGTAAAAAAAAATATAAAAAATAATTGTTGAATTTTGCATCTCTGTGATGACAAACACTTAAAGCATTATACATTTGAAGAAAACTGCAGTGCATTTGTTTTACCTTGGTAATTTTGATGGCCCCGTCCTTCTTCTTGGTTTTGTGTGTCGCAGCATAGTTATGTCTGGCACTGTCGTAATCTACCAACTTCCTGTCCCTCTTAGCTATACGAGCCTGAACAAAAGAAAAAATGTATTGTATTATTCGTTGTTCTCATTTGCACTGAACTGCTCAGTTTTCACATTTCAAGAATAAATATTGCGGCATTAGCTTTAATGTGACAAAGTGAATAAATATGTTGTAAAAATTAGATCCATCCATTCAGACATATCTAATTACATATTTTGCATTAAAACTACAGTAAGTACATACATACATACATACAAATACAGTTATATGTAAAAGGGAGCTTGGCTGCCACTCCATTAACATTAAAGCCAGTAATTTTTGGTTGCAGTCATGACCCCACAGTTTACCTTGATATCTGGGAACTGGCCCAAGTAAGTATCCATGGAAATGAGAGCATGATCAACCAACTTCTGATGGTAATCAGTCCAAAGCACATCACAGTCCTGCAGGATGAAGGAATGTATGGAACCACAAATCATCACACAACACAGACTGTTAGACATTAAATAAGAAAAATGGTTTGCAAAGAGCATTTTATTGCACTAGTCTGTTTTGTGGATGTGTTTCTCCATTACTGTACATTTTTAGGAGCTCTGTTGCAATAATTTGCCTTGTGATCCTGTATCTAACTTAAGACTAAAGTGAAACCCTTTTAGGTAATTGCCACTATTTTTTATGGCATTTAACTTGTCTGACAAGAACCATTAATCCAAAAATGACTTCAAGAGTAAACTTAATACAATTAGGGGAAATAGTAAAGAGCTCCACAACATTTCTCACCACAAAGTGCTGTTTTATAACCTACAGCATAATATAAAAACTGCAGAAGCAAAGATTTTCAGAGACTTAGGTAGGACACAGACAGCTGCACATACCACACACAAGTAGTTGTTCTCTTGTTATTTTCTAGTAAGCTTGGAGGATGCATATTTGGTGTCCTTAGGGTCTGAGTGCTCAAAACAAATTTGTTTGCAGAAACCCTCATGTGAATCTTTTGGTAATGAAATTTACAACACTCAGCTCTAAGTTGACTCTTGCATACTCACAGATAAGTACAATGTTTGTCCACACAGCTTTTTGGATGTATAAGCTAAGCAAATGCGCTCACATAACATGCTCACTTAACCAACTGATATGAGTTGTGTGTATCTTTAACACACTTATACATACTGATCTTTGACTTTTCAACATATTAGTCTAAAGTTTTTCTTACCTCCACAATGGAATCCACTTCATTCTTGCCGTACCAGTCTGGCTCATACATGTCAGCTAAACATGCCTGAAGATTCTTGGAGGACTCATGCATGGCTAAGGATAGACATACATCCTGTACATTAGTGTATATTTAAACACTCAAGACTGTGCGTGTGTGTGTTTCTGGATGAACTTGTGTGGGTGTGAATTACCTTTCACAGCTTCAAGGTACGCTCTTAGGTCCCTCTGGAGTTTGCTGCCTTCAGCCTGAGGATGAAATACTAAATATGAGGGCCCTCAAAAATGACAGAACATGCATTATACACTGTGTGTTCAGACCAAATAAAAGGTACAGTATGTCCTTTTAGGCCATACTGTTATTATCTAAGAAACTTTTAATTATGACTCTGTGATACATCATGAGTCACAGGAAAGCACTCTTACATATTGTTTGTTGAAGTTGATTACTCCCTCCTCAAAAGCAGCATCTTTGGTCTCATCTGCTTTGCCAAGTTTCTGTAGAACCTGTCACACAAATAATGACTGAAAACATTAGAGACATGATCATGCAATCTATTCTCAGCAGTTTTCAGTTTCAGCATCAATAATCAATATAATTTCTTTGCATGAATGGGAAACGTGATAATGCAGAAAAGGAGCACAAACAAAGCAAGATGCACATCATTAATGGGAGATATGAACAAAATCTATAAACACAATCTCATCCCCCCTGCAATATTATTCACACAGATATATGTATGGCGGTACCATTATCTGCTTTCTGCCTATCTTTACTCTCACAGTGGGCTTCATAATGCATAGGCAAATAGCGCCCCCTCCCATTATTCAGCCCAAAATGTACAGGTGTTTGAACGCGTAGGCTAGGCCCTCCTCTTCTACCTATAGGCCACATATTGCAGCACCGTTGTTAAATATTGGTTTATCAGAATGTAAGAGATAATGATGATGTCAGAATATGAGTATAAAGCTCCCATTTAGCTGTTAAAATAAAGGCCTACAAATACCAGGCACATCAGGCTAGAGTATGCGTGGGCCTACATTATATCTGACTGTAGTACGTGTCTGCTGTAGGACAGTGTTTAAAGTATGGATGCATTCTACTTGGAAGTGGCATCTCCATCATTAAATACAGCATCCCCCATGCTTATTATGGTGATGTCGTGATGCGACACTGCGCCTCGGTGGAGGATGCGGCACCATTGCTTAGTGGCGTGAAGGCCTGAAACATAACGTACCACACAGTAATGTGCAAGGGGGGAAGCTCTTACCTTTTCTTGCGCTCTGGTTAGTTTTTTCTGGACATTGCTGGCCACTTTTCCTGCAGTGAGCCCCTTCCCCAAATTCAGCTCAGCCATCTTGTAGCGCAGATCAGTCTTTGGATGCAGGAGGGAAGGAAATAAAAGCAATAACGATCGGATGGACCGCTACGGTTACCGTCGAGGCAAATGCATCAATGTCCAGTAAAGAAACAATCAGGATAGATGTAGTTATGTGATGCTATAATGTATCTATAGGAGGATATGTGCGCAGAAAGCTAGGCTGTATTCCCTAATATTCAACTGCTGTGTGTGCGCGTCCCTGACAGAAGAGGAGGAGGATGCTGTGAGAGATGATCTTAAAGGTACAGATGCTGCGCGTCCACAGGACATTTTTACAACACATTACCGTTGACATTAAAGTGTGAACAAAACATTAGGATCTGGGATTAAATACGCCGGCGACCAATAGAAAGACCCTTTGCAAGCATTTGCAATCTTAATTTTTTTCACCTTTAAGTTTGGATTTAAAACCTGAACATGAACCAGTCTTGAGATGAACCATGATTTAATTTACAAGAAACCAAGATCCCACAGAACTTTCATAACTCATAGAAACAGTAGTAATAAGACATAGACCTACTTATAAGCATGCCTGGCATTAACGCTTCAAAACTCACCCGTCTCACTCTGCTATTATGCCGTTACATAATAGGTAACATGAGAGGCTGGTATCACTGAAGAGCAGCTGTCCAGTATGTTGACCTAAGAAACTAACAATTGTAACTCAATGAAATAATAAAACTGCAAGACACCATTTATTTAAATATGATTTGCGTTCATATTTTTTGCGAAGTGCTTGGCTGCAAGTGTAACCGATCAAAAGTTTAAACAGCTCTCAGTTTAAAGTGAAGTTTCAACAATATTATTTAAAGCCATTCGTAAAGATGTAGAAGTTAAACCCAAACCTGCATCACATGACACCAAACCAGACAACTACGACAGGTTTTATCCGGTTCACACGCGTTCGGGTTCCGCATCCTCCGGGAGGGGGCGCTATCATCACACTGCACTTGTCAGCATTCATTCAGTATCTTAAAATCACTGAACAAGATCCTTCGCGTACAGCTTTTTTTAACCAACAGCCTCTAAAGTCTGACAAAGGGCTCAGATTGTAAAGCTGTGGCCACCTAAACAAAGGTCAGACTGCTCTATGTGCCGCTCTTGTTGTATTTAGAATGATCAGAACGTAATACTTTTTGAACACATTTTTTTTAAATTTATGTGTAAATATATGTTTGAAAAATCTAATTTTTAATTTCATTATTATATGAAATAAAACTATCAGAAACTACAGCCCAGGTGGTTGGTGCAGGCTGGGAGCTCTCCAAGGTCCTGAACTCACTCTATTTTGGTGCTGAAGGAACTCACAAGCAGAAAAGCAAAATGAAAGGCTCTTGAAATAGCAGACTAGTTCTTGTGGTTTCCCTACCATTACACAGCTGTAATTATATCTATGTTGCATAATCTAGCATGAGAGCGTGCTTAAGGAGAAATCCTTGTTGCACATGTCAAGAAAAATGGTTTAGTGTGAGGGCAGCGTTGCAGAGGGAGCGATTAGAAAGTATAGTTTCATACATGTAATAAAATGTCAGAACAAAAATAAAAGCTTCTTTCGTAACAGAAAATGTCAAAATTATTTTTCTTAACCTTCTTTCATATACCTCATTTGCATTAAATTGCTTTATAATAAATGTCTCTGCTTGTCTGCTTCTTCTTTCTCCCTCCCGGACTTTCTCCTCCTTGTCTTCCCTAACCCACTTCTTCCTCTTCCCTTCTCTCATTTCATCTCCCTATGCCTTCATCCCCGACAATAACAACATTTGGCCACGAGTCACCAAATCCATTCGTTCCCATATAATCGCATGAATAGCTCCTATCCGCCCCCCCTCTAGTGCCGCGGGAATGGTTCAACCCGCTGAGAGTGAGAAAGACGGGGTGCACAAAGGAAGCCGCGCACATACTGGTCGTTTAGGAGCAAGATAATTGGGTGCGTGATGTAAACATGGAATAAAAAAACCGCAAGGCTGCATTTATTTTTCACATTGCACTGGTCCATTATCGGCGTTTAATATTACATGAGGCTCTGGCAACGAACTACGTATCTGTCTGGACAAGGAAAGACAGACGGCAAGTGAGAAATTGAAGCCAAGAGTGAAGGAGAGGAAAGAGGAGTTGAGCATTCTTTCATCTTCGCTTCGGGGGTTTTCTGGAGTTTCTCACTGGCTTTGGACCGAGCCCGGTTCAGTAAAACGGGATGTCGGGTTTTTAAGCTCAACAAGCTGACAAGTGAATATTTTCTTGTTTTTAATGTGCTTTTTTTCACTGTAGAATGACAAAAGGAAAACACGCCAATATGTTGCATTTTTGAGGTGAGTACTCTTTGTTCAGTTATTTTATGTTACCACAGCAAATTGTTTTTTGAAAGGAACTACAGAGTTCCACTAATAAAAAATATAACATATTACGTTTTATATCCCTATCCTGCAGTGTAATGAAAAAAAAATCCTCCATATTTCCTTATGTTAAAATCGTTCTAGGAGCCAGTTGTGCTGCCCACAGCCTCATGCCAATCAGTGTAATTGCCTTTGAAAATTAGACACAGGGAGGACCCTCAGCTCAGCTATTGTTTACCCTCTATTGTTTTCAGAGCGTTGCTTAAGGGAACATTTGGTGCCCTCACACAAAACACGAGCACTCCGAGACTCCTCAAAGGTCGCATATCAGTGACAACCAGAAGAATCCTTCGTGATGTGTGGGAATTAATAATGTGAAAGAGTAAACTCTGAATTTAACACCAGTGTACATAACTGGGTTGGACAGCATGTAAACACGAGGAGCCACATTGATTTTTTTTTGAGGGGGGGGATTAAGTCACGTGCTCTATCTATCTATCTATCTATCTATCTATCTATCTATCTATCACGTTAGTTTATTCACAAAGCAACACATATAGGGAGCAAATCTTACACTGGATTTCTCCCTAACCCCTCTCTGCCCCAGGGTACAGTAATGGTACATGAAACATTTTCATAATTAGTAGTTTGCCAGAGAAAGGGAAAAGTAATTATAGACAGCAACCCTGCCTAGTTAAGTGTTCAGCTTCTGTTTCCTTTGTTAAACATGTACATATTATCTGAGCCACACACTAGTTCTGTACTGAAAATGGCAAGGTGTGTGTAAATTGATCAAAATGAAAAAAAAAATCCTAGAAATACAGAGGGTAGTTATAGGCTTCAGTAACCATATATTTTAGAAGTAATTGTGTGTGGTAGGGAATGTGTGTACAGCTGTCAGTGTGGTTCAAGAAGAGATGCATACTCAAACAAAAGAAAATATTTATATGAAGCAAGTGAATGTAAGGAGTAGAATAGTGAAATGCCAGCTAGTAGAGACAAAGAACATAGAATAGAGTATTATTATGCTCAGCTTTGGCTGTTGTAAAATTACAGCTTATAAGGAACATTATGGAGTATGTAAAATGACAGTGTACAGTCTAATAGAATTCTGTAGATCTTTTAAGATAAATGATGGCTTTGATTATACAGCATTTGAATACATGATTCTTATGAGAAGATGTTACAGGATAAGCCTTAGGAGGCAAACATGCTACCCTTAACTGACTCTGTTCTCTTGTTTTCTGTGATGTATGAGAAAGTGCACCAGTGTCAACCCATAGGGTTTCTTACCTTGCAAGTTATTAAATCTTTTAATAAGACTCTCCCTTCATTTCTGGTTCATTTCCTGGGGTGAACTTTGTCTTACCACTGGTGAACTTGAGATATGTTCTGGGAAACAAATGGTTTGTTGAAGCTCAGTTTTACCAATCACATATATTTCCATTCAGGATGCACCAAGTTTGCTAACAGTGGGTCTTGTAACAGTGAATTACACAGCATAATGATACTTTTAAACAAAAGGAACATCTTTAACATTTACTTTCTGATGCTGTCTTAATCATTCAGTCAGCAATTTTCCAATCAGATTCAATTTCTATAATTGCACCAATGTCACAGACTGTAGTTATGTTTGTTGACAAGTCTTATTTACATTTCATTCTGTTCTTTCTAAAAAATTTTGGGAATAATTGTGGCCCTTGACATCACATTTCAGTCATACTGTCATGGAAGGATTGGCTTGGTCTGTGTTTTAGATATTGAGGTGATGGCAAAGAGACAGGAAGAAACTGGGGAGATAAAAATGTGTTACCTGCCATGGGATCAAGCACATACCTTCAAAAAGTCGATGAAGCCCATTTTAATCATTGAATAATCTTCCCACATGGTGCTTTGCTGATAGTTACGTAACCAAGAACGAGAGCCAGCCAGTCTTCAGACGTAGGACTGTGGCCAAATTGACTAAATGAGAAATCTGGCAAGTGGCTGAAACTTCTGTCTTCTTGTGGCATCTCTTTTTATCTTGGTAACTCACAAAAAATGGGAAAAATCTCACAAATGTTTCTCTGCTCAGCACAGTATCTGTGATTTTTAGTCTGAACCATCATTTCATTTCAGTTCCTGAAAGAAGACAGTCCAGTCAAGGCAAACAAACATAGAAATCCTCACTATACAGCAATTTCATTGTCACTGGGATAGAGCTTAGCTAAAAATTAACAGTATTCTTCCTTTTTTACTGCTTTTGGCTGCTCCTAATAGGAGTTCCCACAGCGGATCATCTGGATCCATCCCACCAACCCTCTGTATGTCCTCCTTCACTTCATCCATGAACCTTCTCTGCGGTTTTCCTCTTTTCCTCCTGCTTAGCAGCTTCATCTTCAATGTCCTTGTCCAGTATATTCACTAGCCCTCTTCTGCATGTATCCAACCCATCTCAAACTTACCTCTCTGACTTTGTCTCCAAATCACTCAACCTGAATTATCCCTCCATTCCAGTATTTTCAGCTCAGCCACCTACGATTCCACCTCCTGTCTTTTTGTCAGTGCCACCGTCTCCAAACTACACATCATAGCAGGTCTCACTACAGTCAAAGGCTAATATCCTTCTGTCAAAAATCACCTCTGACACTCTTCTCTACCCACTCCACCTTGCCTGCAATAAAATGAACAGTACTCATAGAATTTACTAAGGTGAGAATGGGTGCAACGTAGGCTATCACTCAAACAGAAGATACAGTTCATGGATTGCCAGTGTTACCATGCATTCTACGTACCCTGCTTTGACAACAGATTATGTAAGTGCAGCATGAGCCAAGAAGATTCAGACTCAAAACTGAGCACAAAAAGTCTGCAGGGACTCCTCAGCCTGACACAGCTAGTCTGCAACAGGCAGCCTCAATGGTTTTTGTTATTCAGTGAAGAGGATGGATATGGGATTAAAGAGAGTGGACAAGGAAAGAGTGAAGGAGGATACATTGTCACACAATGTACACACAAGATTCTATGACACATTTCCTTTACTGTAACAAATGGTTCTCATTTTATGACAAAGAATGCTTAGAGGGGAGAAATATATGGTGCAGATGAAGAAAGGAGGAGGAGAGTTAAGAGTGAGGATAAGGAATATAAGTGCAGAAGTGAGAGAAAGGTTAAAGTCAATCCTAATCCTATTAATGCACACCATTGTGTTTCATGCTGCTGTTTTCTCATGTACTACTACTGCTGGTTCAGAGTAGTCATCACATGTATTTGGGTCTGCCATCTAGCTCACCATTGCACAGTTTGGGCACCCTTTAAATGATCTGAGCACTTAAAGCAAAAATATATGGAGATCAATGGGCCATCTGTATAATGCTGGCAGTGTCAGTTTGAGAGCCTCGATTTTCAAGCAGATCTGACTCAGAGCGTGTAAGAGCCCTCAGGCAGTGTGGCATATTGCGTGTGTGTGTGTGTGTGTGTGTGTTTGTGTTTGGCTGTCATATTGGCTTGTAGCTAGAAGGGCCTTCCAATACCATCTAAGCTGACACGTGGCTGCATTTGCCTTTGTTTATGTAGCAAATGAATACAGAAATTGGAAAAATGTGTATATATGCATACATGTGCATATAGATGCAGATCTTTAATTGCATGTTTCCTTGACCAGAGTTTTTTGAATTAATATGTGGTCAAGCAATATGCGAGACCATGGGACATTGATCACATGTGATATGTACAGTAATATTTTTTTATTGATGTAAATATCGGCAAACAGAGCAATGGGAAAGTAGAGCTAAAGCTGAGTGCAGTTATTCAGGAGGGGTCTACAGAGAGTCTGAACTGTGAGCAGCCCAGATAATAGAATCAGTGGGAGATAGACGACGAGGCTTTCTACAGAGAAAGCGTTTATACATTTGTGTGTGTGTGTGTGTGTGTGTGTGTGTGTGTGTGTGTGTGTGCTGCAAAGCAGTGTGCTCCGCAGTCTATAGTAATGTGTTCATATCATCACACTAGCTTCACTATAGTGGAAAAAAATTGAATGTTTTTACTCTCAAGGTCTGTACATATACATACACTATAAGTGCTCTATTGAGTAGTTGAAATGGAAAAACATGTCTGTATGAATGATCACCTGACTCTGTAGTTCTCTTCATTTCATCTGCAGTTTTTTTTTTCATTTAATTGTTAATGTTTTGGCTCAGTCACAGCAACCTCAGCATCGTTTGCAATGGCAGTTGGCAGCAGTTTTCAACAATAAAGTGCAGATAAATCAACATGTACAGCGCAGACATAGTTAGCCATAAAGGGAATAAAATCTGGTGAATACAAATCAAAACTCAAAGACAACTAAGTTTTGGACATCAAGTAATGCAAAACATGGCTCTTAATGAAAATCTGGCTCATTATCTAACTGATGTGTAAACAGATTGTTTGCAAGTTGCTATAAACATATAGCTCCATATCAATATGTGGTTAACATGAACAAATATCTTTCTACTACTTCTTATAATACGGCTGCAACAATCAGTTATTTTGATAGTCAACCAATCATTCTATTGATTATTCCATTAATTGAGTAATCAGATAATTTTCTAAATGTAAATCTTTTACCTTCCCTCCTCAAAATTGAGAGTTAATAACAGCCTTTTCACTTTGAGTGATTGAGCACTGATGCCATCAAGCCGCTTGTAAAACTTTTACCAAATCTGATGCAAAAAAAAATGTGAATCACTACAATGTTTCATCTATTTTTGCCAACCACTGGATTTTAGCCATTTGGTGATCAAGTGTGCAACATAGGCTAACTTTTCTGCTTTCTGTTGGGTAATTTGACTGTTGAATTACATTTTTTAAACTGTTTTTAAAATTTTTTATCTACTAATGACTCTATACACATAAGACAGTAATTGCATACCATGTAATTTTTTTCCTCCTGTGTGTATGGCTCATTAGCCTAAACAGTGGTAAAAGAGGCCACTTTTCAAAAAAGCAAAATAAATATCAAATACTAAATAATGAAAAATAAGCCTCTTCCTGTGACCCTGAATTAACAGAAGAAGATAGATGAATGGTAGGAAAATTTGGCGGTAAACGACAGCCATATAAGTGACAAATATATGCAGCCTCTGTCAGACACAACAAAGTTTTGCATTTTTTTATATATATATATATATATATATATATAGAGAGAGAGAGAGAGAGAGATTTTTGTTTGTATTTTTTTTACAAATTGATTTGCTCTGAATCAGGGGCAATCTTGTTCTTCCATACATTTAAACACTTTCTAAACTGCAGCGCTCTTGTTGCATTTCAGCAGCAGAATACCAGCCCATCCTCTTATCAGTCATGTTTTACAGTGGAAAAACACCTCAAACGCATGAGGAATGGGAATACGGCTGAACAATGAATCCATTTTGCTTAGTTGCGCAATGCGCTGCTATGCCCTAAAGCTGGTAAAACATACCGAACAGACACACACCGTTTGTTCAGTCAATCAATAAAAACGATCAGGACTAGTTGGTCATGTCACCATTCGTTAGAAAGCCCTTGCTGTGAGCTGACAGGTGGTTTGAATGTAATTTGGGCTGTTAGTCCACTATAACAAGCAGAGATGAAAAAATGCTGTGTTGTTGAAAGTTTTCATCCTCAGCTCACAGATCGGACTCAATAGTAGAAATAAGGGAAAGTTTATCAACTGTCAGGAATTTGACTGATAAAGGTAGGACATGGATTTCAAGTATTTTGGAGTGTATAAACAGAGGGTTTAAGAAGGTAAATGCATAACTAAGACCTAGCCTGAATAAGCATATTTTGCATGAGTAATAATCTGCTGAGCACTACATAGTTGCATGGATTAAATGAAGCATCGAAGCAAGGAATTTGCAGCAAGGATTTTTTTGTAACTAAATTATTTGAGTTACCTGATGAATCATTGCAGTCTTTTTTTAATACAACTACATTTATTTTCAGATAAACACTCAGTTGAACAGATTGACCTCAGGTACTTGAAAAACTAAGAGATTACATAACGTGAAAAGAGTGCACTAGAAATTCTCCTTTTTATGCATTTTTTTGTCTATGTTTTAATGTGCAGTCAGATATCAGTTCATCTGGGACGTTTGAGAAAAGACAAATGAGTCCATGTGGGATTAAAGAAGAATTTAACTCGGCTTAAAGTAAGTCTAGTTTTCAGCTAGAGAGACAGAGAGAGAAGGAGCAAAGTGGTTGAAAGTGGCAGTAAGATAAATGATGCTGGAAAGCGAGAGGAGGAAAGACAGAGAATGAGCTGTAATCTGATGAAAGCCTCTTTACTCTCCTGTCACCTCACCTTCAGGCCACAAGGAATGACCAAGGCTTACACAGGGATCAATGCTGAGGCCACTAACATATGGACACACTCATACACATGCGCCAGACACACACACCAGAAATGTACGCACACACTTAATGATTAACTTTACAGGGACTTTCTCCTTGTTCCCAAAAGGGAGGCACTCGCTATAAAGTGACTGTGAAACAGATTTATGCGCACACAACATTAAGTAATACAAATGCACATTAGCTCTTACTTCACTTTAAAGGCTGTAAGGATGCCTGTGGTACACATGCAACATCCAAACTTCAGAAAGATGATAGACTGACTGTCTAGAAAGCAGGCTATTACATCTGGAATGAAGAACAGTTTGCTGTCTTGGTGTTGTAGGGGTTTATAGGTCACTCAGACATTTCAATAGACTTGTTGCTCACAGGGAGAAAGCAAGAGTGTGAGGAGAATGTTTCCCAGCACCCATACAGATCACTCTAATGCACTTAAACCCAGGCAACCAAATAACCCAAGCCAATCCTGTTTTTTCCCCTCCATGTGTTCTCTAGAAAAAATATTCTAAAAATAAAAAAAAGGAAAGGAATGAGAAAAGGTGAGTTCTGGATGAAGCCTCTTAGGAACAACACTGAGATGTTGGCGTTTCTATCAAAAAGCCATGAAAAAATATGCCGTTCATAGGAATTACTGCAACATCTATGCGAAATGTTGCACTGCTAGCACATAAATGATAATACTACTGTTACTTTCCTTAACAGAAAAGCCATTTTTTAATGTTCAAAAGTTTTTAATAAAGGAGTTTATCTTTAAGTACCTAGGATACTCCTTTTTTTTGTCTTTTAACAGTGGTAATGGATTTGGTATTAAGAATTGTGTAATTTTATTAGTATTGCTACCGACTAAAAATTTCTGGTTTCCTAACATCTCTACTTACTGTATGAGACATTTTTTAAGCATACTTAAATTGGTATTTTTAACTGAGCACAATCTCCAAGATGTAGCTAAAATGAAAAAGGCTATATACAGGGAAGAAGGGAAATGTGGTCCAAGATTTCTTGTGCTTGTAAAGCAAAAACTACAGTGAATACTGAGTTGAGAGTGATTTGAGAGTTTACAGTAATGGGAATATGTCATAGAATCTTGTCTGTACCAATAATCATTAACCCTGTGAGGTCTAAGTCATCATTGGAAATGATGACTTAGACCTTTTTGTACAGAAATGGATTGAAATGGTAAATATAAGCTGAGAATTTAACTCTATCCTTGGCCACTTTTGGCCACTCAGGTTATATCTCAGCAGAAAATAATCCAGACTACAAAAATGTGGGTCTCACCATCAAATTTGTCTCAGTATTGAGGTTTAAAGGTATCCTATTACTGCAATTACAAAAAAATCACTATCAATACACTAAACTTGGTGCATACAAATACAACGCTAGACAAAAAACTTTTTGCCTGCAATTTGAGAATAAATTACTGAGTTATCGCAAATATTCAAATGATTATATTTAAGCACCAAGCATGTCTAAAGTTTCGAAAAACTTCACATATACATTTATTGAAACATAACCTACAGTGTGTACAACATTTATTTACTGTGCATGTGTTTAGTGTTTGTAAGTGACTTTGTCCCTAACTGAGACCTATATTGCAGCATTTAGCTGTTGAACCAAACGCTTTTCTCATTTAATTTTCTCCCTTTCTGTTCCATGTTTCATTCAGCCACTTGTCTAAATATTTCCTATGAAAATCAGGTAGATTTTGTGTGCATTGCCAAGATGCAGATAGGTGCATCTGCCAGGGGCGCTGGCGGGAGATAAGAGTGTCACATCTGATGTGTGGATCATGCTATGTTATCGTTGGTCAAGTTGACTGTTCCCGGCAGGCCAAAGCAACCCCCAGGCCACCAGGAAATGTCATGGTGCTCCAAAACAGCAGTTCACCACTTTTTTCGTTATCACCGTGAACAAGTGCAATTGGTACATCACTGTCATACCTATTATCAAAGTGGAACATCCTCCTCTCTGTGAAAAAGGTCACCAGCCCACATGTACGAGTTTTGCTTACACACAAAAACACAAATTGGTCACATTCCTAACCTCCTTACTGAAATAAAGACCAGCAGCAATAATCTTAATCTTTGTGTCAGAAGTGGACTGAATAACAGTAATTCCAGTATGTCTCTTTTTTAAAAGAATTCTTTAACAGGAATTAGACTGGAACATTATCGTATATGTCTTTCATATAATAGCTAGATTCTTTCACCCCGCTTTTGACACACACACATGCCCGCACATGTGCACAGTAGTAGTCTTTTTGGTGACAGATGGACTAGATGGAAACATAGTCACCCTGTTAGTAAGAATTACATCAGCAACACTGTCACGTGCACTTGATTGCTGTCCCTTTCTCATTTCACTGGAAATGGAACAGAAGCATGAAGAGGCTGAGAAATAGTAACCATGACATGGCCATTACAGTCTCTGTTGTCTGCTTCAGTATCCTAAATGTTATCAGGAAATGAGTCAGTGCCACAGGCACTGAAGAATGAGTCCATAAATGGACAAAAATATAAGCAAAGCTAGAATGTCTTATCTAAGTCTGTGCAAATATTCACAATACACCAACAACATTAAAACCACTAACAAAATGAATAACACTGATTGTATTTTTACAATGCAATGCTTTGCTGGGAAGTTTTGTTCTTGTGGCATTCATGTGGATAATACTTTGACATTTTCCACTCACCTGAACCTAAACTGCAAGGTGGCAATGACAGTGCCCGAGGCCTCCCTCAGCAGGACAGTGTGCCCTGCCACAATGCAAAAACTGCTCAAGAACAGCTCGAGGAACTTAACAAAAAGCCTCAAGCAATGACCCTGTATCCAGACTCCAGATCCCAGTCAAGCATCTGTCAGATACGCCATAATAACCATGATTTATGGAGGCCCAACCGTGCAACCTGTTTTTGTGTGTGTGTGTGTGTGTGTGTGTGTGTGTGTATATATATTCTATATGTGTGTGTGTATGTATCTATCTATCTATCTATCTATCTATTTTTTTTGTTTGGCAGAGGTTTTACACCAGATGCAGTCTTCCATGGTGGGAGGGGCCTATGTCACAACCTGGAAATGAACTGTGGACCTTTAGCTTATGAGGCAAATTTGTAAACTACTACTCTGTGGAGACACCTGACATCCAAGTGCCAGACACAACAGGACACCCACAGAGGACCTGTGTTTATGCACTGATGAGACTGAGCTGTTTTGATTGTATTGGGGAGGCATACACAGTATTAGACAGATGGTTTTAGTGTTATGGCTGATTGATTTAAGTTAGCTTGTACAGAAGGATTGTTAACTTTTAACAGTCAGTTACTGTTCCATTATGGATGATATCAGCTAATGAGAAATATTAACCTTGCATTCTACCCATATGTCATTAAATGACTATTCTGGTTTGCAATTTTTTGTTTTTTCCACCAAGAAGTGAGCTCTTTAAGATTACAAATTTCTTTTGCAAGAGTGTCCTATGATGACATAGGCAGCATTAATCTAGTATGTTTTTAATGACAGGAGAAACCACAGCTCCCATAGAAATCCTGGACAAGCATAGGAAAAACATGAAAATGCCACACAGAAGGGCACGATCTGGATTTGAACACAGGACCCTCTTTCTGTGAGCCTAAAAGTGCTAAACACTGAGCCACCATACTGTAACAATGTACAGTGCATAAACATTTGACAGCTTCAACATGTCAGGTGTTTACCATGCAAGTAAATTTGGACATGTCCAATATGTTGGTCAGGCTACACTTTCCAGTGATCCTCTGTGGTATCTTGTTAACCTCACCAGGGAACAAAGCTGATATGTCAGTAATACATTTAGTGATGTTAAGAAGGTTTACCTTACACTAGAGCTCGGCGATAAAATGATAACTATCACGACAGTAAACCTGCTCAATAGAGATTTAAGACACTGTTGATATTGCGTCAATAGAACTCATGCCGTTCACGTTTTAACAGAAAACGTGAAAAACCAATCATAATGAGAATAGCCCCGTTCGAACCAATCACGTGGCTGGAAAGAAACTGCGGCCATCTTTGTTGGGTGGAGCGTAGGCGTAGCAGACGGCAGCAAGACACATGCTAATGCTTGACCTTTCCCTACCATTCGCACCACATCTCAGGAGAGCGAGCTAGATAAAGGAGAAAATAATGATGGAAGACCTGAGGGACCAAATTGCTAAAGGAGACACGGTAACGGATACACAGCACAAGGCTCAAAAGACGAGGACATCGTTGAAAGAAACAGGTCAGAGGAGTTCGGTGTGTGGAGATACTTTGGCTGTTCAATCCAATAAGAAGCAGAGAAGCTGAGCTGCAAACTGTGTCAAAGCATGTTCCCACAAAGATGTAATCATACTGATGTGTTTTAACGTGTGAAGCAGGAGCATCCTTTAGAGCACAATGTAAGACTTTACAGTCCTAGACCTAAACATCTGCTGCTGGTACTCCTGAAACAACCAGAGTCCACTTTCTCCAGCTCCATGCCTTACAACAAAAACACACAGTGAGACCACAAAGGCAACAGCCTACATTATTTTTAAAAAATCATGGTGTCAGTAAGCATGGTGGAAAATGTTGGATTTAAACAGCTGATTAAAGTAATTAACCCTCGTTAACAGTTGTCTCAGATGGCTCAGCTATACACGGAGTCCAGACAGTTGCATATCTGAGCCTTACTGCCCACTGCACTGACCAAGGCTGGAATCTGTAAAGCAAATATCTTTAAACTGTAACTTTCCTGAAGACCAAACAGGCGAAGTCATGACTTTAGGACTGACAGAAGCTCTTTGATCCTGAGGACTGAATTTGTACTGAGAATATATACTGAATGTTTTTGTCTGTTTTCTTGTAGGTTTGTAAAGATTCAGATGGTTTTTAAATTGTTGAAAAACAAAGGAAAAGATACAGTACAGCGGTAGATTATTTGGAATTTTATTTTAGATGAATACCTACTTTACTTACTTGGACCTGACCAAAGAATTTGCTTTTTGTTATCCTGTAAAACTTGAAAGCTTTAGAATTTTTAGATTTAGGACTTCAGAGATTTAGAATTAAGATTTTATTTCGGGTGGAGTTGTCCAACAACTTAAGTGTTCTCCTGTAAAACCTGAAAGCTTCTGACAGTTCAGAATTCAGATTTGAGTTTAGTATATATACCCATTTTATTAATTTGAAATGTTGCTGTATAATGTTCTACAGTACCTGTGTTATGTTCTGACTTCTCACACACAATAAATGACATTCAAGCCAAAATTTGCCTTATGATATCTTCACATCTCACTTAGGAGTAAAATGGAAATTTTAAGCTTGAAAGAAATTATTTGATTTGTATAGACACTTATATTGATCAACTGATATATAAAAAAATACTAACGTGATATGAATTTTTTCCTATATCTCCTAGGTCTACCTTAGACTAACCAGACTAAATCTTCATACCGCTTTAGCCTACTGAACCACAACCTGCTCAGCACCATTCCCATTAATTGTATTGTAACATAACTTGAGACAGATTTAGAAAAAATGGTTGGCCTAATCGCCCAACTCTTAGTAACAGAATCGCATTCTGGCATGTTAAGTTTTGGAGAGTTGTGATTTTTAACTTTTACTCTTTAGGATTTTGCTTCCAAATACAGTAACAGTCTGCACATGTTTAGCTTGTAGCGCTGAAAAACAACATTATATTAAAAAATTAACAGTAGCATCACTTTACAGAAATATGTTTATACTCTCTGTAAATAACGAATTTGGAAACGAATTAACTAGAATTTAAATACAGTATGCAGAAATAAATAACAAGAAACACATCTCAACTTTACAATGATAATCCAAAACTGGAGTATAAGAAAAGGCGAAACAACATAAGCACATAAAAAGATAAAACAATCAGAAAACGAACCCCACGGACCACGACAAATATTTTCACAGTGTGATCCTTTTTATTATCCAGACTAAGTACACCATATCTACACTTATATCTAATTGAGCATCTCTAAAAGAGCAATTTTCCCCCTGGGATGAATAAAGGACTCTGATTCAGATTCTGATTCTGATGTTTCTGGAGTTGAGGCAAGGATCCCAAAGGCAAATATTTTAAACCATTGGCAAATGAGACAAAATTTGCCTGTGTGCCTGGATGTAAAGGTTTTTTGTAATATTGATGAGCATAATATAATCAATGTACCTTCAGCTGGTCCCTTGGATTCTCGCCAAGGGATCGCCACAGCCGATTCATTTACATTGTAATTAGGCAGAGGTTTTACGCCGAATGCCCTTCCTGACGCAACCCTCCATGGTGAGAGGGGCTTGTGTCCCCACCTGGCTCAATAATTTGTTTTTAAAAAATTTATTTTGCCACTGTGGTTCTTTTATGCTCTACGGTCTTAACTGGACATTGTTAGGTTTCCTTGGCTTAGGGACTGTATGTTTTTGGAAGTACATCTATATTTGCGTTCCTCTTTTTCTTTAAATTGGAGCTGCTGTTTGTGAAGATGCATTCATTTTTAAACTGACGTCTCCTACAAACACACCAGATAATGGGATAAGTTTCAGTTGTTCACACTGCCAAACTCATTCCAGTTACATGAAAATTGGTGTGTGTGTGTGTATGTGTGTGTTGAGCCTTCATGGTTTTTTTTTTAATGCTTTTTTGTTTTTGTTTTCTTTTTCCTCTCTTTCTCTGTGGCCTTTTTCTGTCTCTGTCTCTCTGCCTGTCCAACCCTTGCAATCCCCAGCCCAGAAGAGCAGTGTGTCCTCGTTCTGGTGATGCTCTGTCGCCACCACTCAGTTAGGGGCCTCTGAAATATTCATGCTGACACACATACACATACACACAACAAGAAACACACACAGGCACAAACTATTTCAAACCCTTCATCTTTTTTTCTCCCTGTCAGTTTGCCCATATCGACAGAAGATTAGAAAATATAATTTATCTCGCAGCAGGTTTAGGGAGTAAAAGCTCTACACATACAAACACTCACACACTATCGTGTCAGTGGGGAAAGCAGCCGAGTCAGAGAAACTTCACAATTCCTCTGAATTTTTGCAGAATGCAATTTAATATTTGCTGCACTTCTTAAATTTATGTTTTAGGTGATCATTCTAGTCTGATCTACAAATACAAAATATTTTTATTCAAGCTTTTTATTAATTTTTTTCTTTTGAACCATGTATATAATTTCTTCATCAAAGATCTAAAGAGCAGGAAGTCAGCACACTCACAGAAGTGAAGTCACACCTTACTGTAAATAGCAAACACAGTTCTGGGGCCAGAGGTACAAGCTGGCATGCAGTAGAACAAATCATAAAACTCTTATTACAGTGGCAGCAGTGTTCAGATTTGATCTGTGACCTTAGACTATCATCTTATTTTGAGGAAAGAGGAACAGAAGCAGAATTCCAGCAGAGTGTGCATCAACAAGCAGAAAGGTTATTACACTGCCAGCAGTTTTGATATGTGACCTAACATTATTGTCCTGTTATTTTCTGGCTGACAGAGGAATGCAAGCAAGGATATAGCAGAGCAAATCGCGATGTGAACTTTGTCAGGAGTTCTGTGGTTTGAATCAGGGCTCCCCTTTTGTCAGCTGAGAGAAAAAGGACATTTGTAAAACATCATTTAAGGCCCACTCATACCCTTTTTCCATTAATGTTGGCTTTATGCTTTAAGCAAACTGGTCATCAAGGTCATTCCTAGGGTATTATTAGTAACATTATTATATTACATGAACAAGTTAATGTTACTTTCACCTACAGTGCTTGCACATTTATTAGGCAAGTGAGTATTTTGACCATGTTGTCATTTTCGTGCATACTTTCCAATTCCGAGCTATATAAGCTTGAATGCCTTTTGGATTTAAACATACAAGGGGATTTGCATTTGTGTAATGAGGGAGGGTGTGGCCTTAGGAGATCAATAACCTGTATTGGGTGTGCACAATTATTACGCAAAATGGGCCAGAAAAGAGCTCAAACAGACTTTGAAAAGTCAAAAACTATTTAAAAAAACTTTCAGAGGGATGCAGCACTCTTGAAATTGCCAAGATATTAGGACGTGACCACAGAACCATCATACATTTTGTTGCAAATACCCAAAAGAGTTTCAAGAAATGTGTTGAGAGAAAAAGACGCAAATCAACTGCCAAAGATTTGAGAAGAATCAAACATGAAGCTACCAGGAACCCATTATCCTCCAGTGCTGTCACATTCCAGAACTGCAACCTAACTGGAGTGTCCAGAAGTGCAAGGTGTTCAGTGCTCAGAGACACGGCCAAGGTAAGAAAGGCTGAAACCCGACCACCACTGAACAAGACACATAAGCTGAAATGCCAAGACTGGGCCAAGAAATATCTGAAGACAGATTTTTCAATGTTTTTATGGACTGATGAGATGAGAGTGATTCTTGATGGACCAGATGAATGGGCCTGGGGCTGGATCATCAATGGGCATAGAGCTCCACTTTTGCTGGCATCTGACTCATTTCCCATACCTACTGCCAGTTTCTAGATGACAGGAAAAAGTCTGCATCTTTCACGAAGACCATGATTTTTATGGAGGACAATGCTCTATCCCATGCATCAAAGTACTCCACTGTGTGGCTAGCCAGTAAAGGCCTTAAAGATTAAAGAATAATGACATGCCCCACGTCCTTACCTGACCCAAACCCTTTTGAGAAATTGTAGGCTCTTTTTAAACATGAGATGTACAGTGAAGGAAAACAGTACACCACTCTAAACAGTGTCTGGGAGGCTGTGGTTGCTGCTGCACAAAAAGTTGATGGTCAAGAGATCAAGAAACCGACAGACTCCATGGATGGAAGACTTTTGAGTGTTATTGAAAAGAAAGATGGCTATATTGGTCACTGACTTATTTTTTAAAATGTTTATTGTAAAGTCTGAGTTGTTTATTATTCTCCCTTTAACAGATGAAAATAAACAACTGAGATGGGAATATCTTGTTTTTGTGTTTTTGGATTGACCAGGAGCACTGTTGTTGTTAAATAATAAAAATAATTCTCAAAAATGAAACTTGCCTAATAATTTTGCACACAGTGTAGTAACATTTACAGATCACACTCAACATAGGACAGTCTAAATCACGTGCTGTCAGGTTCAGAGGTTCGGACCCAAAGAGCAGACTGGACTCGGGTGTAAAAGTTCAACAGGTTTTATTTGAGGCAGAATAACAAGTGGAATTGGCAGATGAGTTCTGGTAGCAGCTTCCAATGGCTCCAGTGGGATAATATATTTAGTAATGGCAGAGTGTGGCTCAGGAGGGCTCCAGGATTAGTCCAGGTGAGGTCCGAGGTCCTGAGGCAACAGAGACAGGATGTGAGAAAACAGAATTCCAGAAAAGGTTACTAAGCAGTTGGCAAAAGGTCTAGATTTCATCAACTAGAGTTGGCTTACAATGTAATCTCTTGCTACGCTCTGTTATGATGGAGACTGCAGTGCTTAAGAGCAGTAGCAATCAGTCAAGCAGCATCAGGTGTGCAGCCTCCACTTCACCCAGACATCTCCACATCTGGAACTAAGCAAAGTGATTAGTACCCAGCCCAAAGAAAGAAGGATGGAGGGAAGGAGGAGACAAAGAAAGAAAAAGGTAGATCCAAACCTGGAGGGCAGGGGACGATGACACATGCAGCGCCATCAAAACACAGGCATGCACAAGATTTCAGCTGTGCATGTCAGTTGTGTATTGTGAGTTACTTAACTCACTAAAAAGAGACTTTTTTGGACAATATCCTAACAGAAATAATTTGGAAAAAAATCTTCTTCAACACACACTTACTTTCCATGTTTTAACAAGAAAATGTATGCATTTTACATCGCCCATTGTACTTTTTCTTTAGTTTTTCTATTCCTTTTTATATATGGCACGCTTAACTGTCTCTTTCCGTCACCATTAGGGTATGAATGGGTGTATGTGAGGAAAACTGGTAAAAAATAGCATATGTCTGAATGACACACTGAAGTAATTTTAATAGATTGGTAAAGCCAGCAAATTTCACATACCCTGTGTCTAAAAAAGAGTTCCTGGTTCCAGCAAGAACACCTGTTTGATCTGTAGAATCAACTGTAATCATTTTTTCTCCGCTATCCTAAAAAAAAGCAGTGTTGCGCAATGCAGAATTATTACGTGTATCAACTTAAATGCAGATGCATTTGGACAGTTTAGTAAGTGATAGACAGTAAAGAAAAAGTATTGGGGAAATTCAAAATTTGATCTGCCAGTGGCGCAAAATAAAAAGCTGAAACTCACAAAAGTCATGAAGATTAGTCCTCTAGGGACACTGAATATTTGCATAATATTTCAATATTACAACAATTTTTTGGTTGTTGACCTAGTTTTAATGAATGGACAGAGCAGCACACAGGGTATTACATCATGATCCCTAGAGCTGTGCCAGTAGCCACTAATAAACATTTTCTCATATGGAACTTTAAGGAAATGGCTGTTTAGGCTATAATATGCCCTTGATGATCTAGAGTCTGGTTCAGCGGATACCCTGCTATGTTAGTGAATTCTAAAGAGGAGCTGAATAGGGTCAGAGGTCAGGACTTTCTGCTGCCAGGAGCCTCAAAGAACCATCACTGATTGGCTGTTAACATGCACATTCCCTTGGAGACGAGCTCCCTTTCCTATTTGTGGGGTCCTTGTACCACTGCTAGTTGTTATAGCAACAGACAGGACGTGACATTGTTGCATAATATGCTGTTTTTACTCTTCCTCCTTCTGACCTTATTGGTGGGCTATTTTCCAGTTAACCATTTGTCTGCAGAGCAACAGGTCAACAGTGAATCTAAATTGACTAAGGCTTCACTCAGTGAAAAAGACTTGATCACTAGTTGAAACTGGATGTATGATTACTGTTGTGTTCATAGCAGCTATATGTAATTGATCAATCTGATATGAAAATAAACATTAGTGCAGTGCTTTGGAAAAAGGGTGGCATTATACTCAAACAGTGCCATTATGTACCTGCTCTGTTCTCTGTGAGTTTTATGAACAGTCAAGAGATTGCATGCATTTTTTGGAAGATAAAGATAAAACGCAGTTTGCATGAGAAAATTACATTGCTGACAACTGTCTTTAACTTACTGCACTGAACTCACTGGAATCTGAGTAGTTATGCGGCACTCTCTTCTTCATGTCTTCTTATGAATGCGGGGGTGCACGTTTGTTAGCAACCACTGTGTAACTAAGCAACCTACCACGTTATCGAAGAATTTTGATGTCTTTGTGCTGCATAGTACTTCATTTTTGTTTCCATCTGTAATATTGGATTCATGCAAGCAGAAGAAGAACTAAATTCGAAACAGACCTGATGTACTCCTACACCACTTTTACTTTATCAGATTTTTTGGCAAATCACTACAGAGCTAACAGTTACCAAATGCATAAAAATAATAATTATGTAGTGAGAAGTGTAGACCAGGTTTTGATTCAGAATGACTAAAAAAGTAGAAAAAAAGAAATCACGACAGCTTTAGGATATGTTTTCATAATCTTAGTATTCTTTTTGGCATTGTTGTAGTATTCCTTATCATAAATGCACAGTTGGGTCTTCATCCTGCCTCACAGAGCCTGTGTTGTAACTAAACAGCAGTATTCACAATTTGTCTCACCACTGGAGTAGAGGCAATAATGCAATGAATTCTTTCATTTGCTTCTCAGATTTTTTGACCTACTCTGCAAAGAATGCAAATTGATGCAGTTTCTCTTTTGGTTTGAAATTGCAGCAATGGGTGCTCCGGTAAATATTGGATTTTTTTTCATTAGGTATAAGGAAATTAATCTTTTTATTTTAGCAACTGAACAGCGTGAAAAGTCAAGATTAAGAATTCCTAAACATTTCTTGTTTGGAATCATTTATGGGACTTTGTGGGAGAAATGCCCTCCCTTGGTTCTTTTAAGTTCGCTATATATGTAGTATGTATTAATACTGCACTTTTTACATTTTACATTTTTTCAATATGGGTAACTTTTCTACAACTTTTTCTTAATTTCATACACCTCAACACCATTTAGTTACTTATTTCCGTAAGAACCAGTTTGTGATTAAACCCAGTTTGATGATGCGCCCTGCTCTGAGTGCTATGTCCTAATATTTGTGTATTGACTCCTATTCATATCATCTTTCCTACATATTTTTTCCATTTTATTTGGCTCTCCTCTTTTCACCCTTCATCATTGTACGTAATACAGTTTCTTATGGCACATGATGTTGCTTTTTCTGTTGCTGGTATGGTACATGCACTTGTGTCCATTAAGACTACATGTCAAGCTGACATTCAGTCACCACTGAGTTCTTACTGTTCTAGTGAGCCACAAGATGAAGGTGGAATTTGCTCTTTAGCTTATTTTGACTGAAGGTGGTAAGATTTAATGTACAAATAATAATTTCCTAATAACTAAACCAGAATTAGATTTTGTTATATTTTCATTTCTTGTGATGGCTTCTTTCTGTGTAGTATTTTTTCGACAGCATGTCAAAGTGTAAAAAGTCACTAATGAGGCTGACTGTACAGCACTCCAGAGGTGTTATGCTGCTAAACATCACCTTGTGCATGCATCCCTGCTTGCCACAGTGCACCATCATCTGTCAAGTCATTGCTAAAGAACATGGGCTTACCTTCTCTGTGTAATTAGGCATAATATGAGTTTGTGTGTGTGTGTGTGTGTGTGTGTGTGTGTGTGTGAGTGTGCCTAGGTTACATTTGCATACACGTGTGTTTGCATTTACAAGTATAGAATACGCGGAGACTGTGCAAGTATGTCATTCTGGCACAGACATGACAAGAGCTATGACCTGAAGGAGAAACCCACAAAGGTAATATATCCAGTGTGAAGGAACTTAAAATTTAATAGGTAATCTCTGACCCACAGAGACTGTAAAAGAACAGTGCCTTTTGTCTCCATTAAGTCGATATGATTTGCTGGCAGGAGAACTGTACATAGGGTAATATACTACACGATAGAATAATTTGTGTCTCCTGAATTCCTTGAAGCTATCATACATCAGTAAAAAGATTGCAAAACAAATAATTTCCTTTTGTCCAGGAATTACACTCAAATATGTGTCAGCCTACAATTTTTGCTTCAGTAAATCCTAGCTTTCAAGAATTAATGTTGATTTATTCGTGATCTGGAACTCTCTCTGAAGTCTGGGAATATATTTGAAAGCCAACTTAAAATCTGCAGATTCATAATTAAAATGATGTGATCAAGTCCTGACAGATGAAGCCTGGATTCACACATGGTCAGTGGAAACAGTAGAAAACTAAAGATCTGTGTGAAGAATAGCTTCAGAAAGTGTTGTTTGAATAGCTTGGTAAACTGGCACAGCCTTTGATTTGCAGAATAACAATAACACTATGGCAATGCAGAGTAAAACAGTAATAATGCTTTCCTTTAAATGTAACCACAGCTGAATGTGTCTTAGTGAGAGTAAATGTGTGTCTCAGCTGGAAATTAAACTACTGAGATTTGGTCCCTGAATAAATGTGGCTCTCTGTGTGGGTGTTTGGCTAACAGCGTGAGTCTATGATCCAGGAATCACACGCTTTACACTGAAAGACTTTCTTTTTTTATCTTTTTTTATCTTTCTTTCTTTCTTTCTCTCTTTCTCTCTTTCTCTCTTTCTCTCTGTCTTTCTTTCTTAAAACATATTTAAAAATGGGATTTACAATATCATTTGATGTTACACTTTATTAATAAAACTTGAATGTGCTGTATGTGGTTATGTATGTGCCTTCCCCTCAGCCACCTTCACATACAATTTTGGAAACATGACCAAGTTCAATCATTTTATCACTTGATATTGATAGCAGAAATGCTACTATAGAGACCAATATAGAAGTCACTCATGTTTTAATCCTGCAAATGTTTAAAACCTCCTGAAGAAAGACAACAAAGGGCTTTTGTATCAACATGTGGTCGACACCACACAGAACTGATCCTCTTGGGTGTTTCCATGAGCCAAAGAGGGTTCATTAAAAACAAATTTATCATGGAGATCCTGTTATCAGTACTACAGTGGTCTCAATTATGCTAATACTCATCTCTGTAATACATTTCTTTATATGGTATGCTTTCTACACTAGACACCAAAAGAAAACTGTAAAATCAGTAACTGCTTATAGTGTAACATTGAGAGCACCAAATGTATTGCCTGCCCTGTGTATTTACATATTAAATTCACTTAAATAGAGTCATCAGAAGTTAATTGTATGTAAGACTATATTGAGGTATTGACTGCGAATTTTGGATTTCTTTGTCTTCTTAAATTAAAAATCTCTGCTGCCATTTCACACTATCAGACCTTAACTGTACTGTTAATTGTATTATTTTTTTGATAATCTGGTTGTTTTACATTGGCTGTCCTATGGCTGTATGTGTGTATGTATGAATTTGGTGCTTCTTAAATACAAAGTGAACGATTAAGTGTTATGTTCTCCTGCCCCTTTGGCAAGGTAAATTATTAAAAGGCCAATTGGAGTATTTAAAAAATGCATGGTCATAAATGGAAAACAAAGATTTTTCTTCTTTTAGGTCATAAAAAATTAGTGTTTTGTGAATGCATGGTTTTACAGAACAGCTAAAATAATATCTCAGTGAGTGAATAAAGAAGTGGCAGGACTAAACACCAATGTAAATTTTTAAGGGGGTTTGTCATTAATCATTTTGAAAACCTTACATTTGTGGAATGAATGAAAGGTCCACAAACAGCCTCTTACTTGTACCACAAATTTCCCACAGCATGCAAATTTATGCAAATTTGTTCTCTTGTTCTTTCCATGGCAACCATTGGAATATGTGTGTGCTGCAAATCTTCTGCAACTTGTCAGACACTTCCAAACTGTCTGCAAAAATATGTTGCACCTCTACACTGTACATCCAAGTGAATGATAGTGGCTGAATTGCATTTCTTTTGCAGCAGTACTTGTGGCTATGCTGAGATGTTTCTTTTTTTCAGAATTATGGAGCATGCTTAGTGCACAGTCAGCACTCACAGCTGAGTACTTAAAATGAGCAATCAATAATAACTCTCTCTTTCTTTCCCCCATTCATTCTCACTCCCACCCTCT